>VZRO01001918.1:444331-464840 GCA_013397915.1 Daphoenositta chrysoptera
GGGGGGGGGGTGGGGAGGTGCGGGGAGCGGTGGTATTTACTTATTTCCAGAGAAAAGAACAGTGATGGAAAAGAAATTTGCCTACTGGAATGCAAACAGGTGCAAATAATTAATGTCACCACATTAATTATGGGGAAAAGAGGGGGGATAAAATTGCAACCAGTATACATGTTATGAGGGGATGAAAATGGAGGAAGGATGGGGAGGAAAGTTATAGACACAATTATAACAATACAGAATAAAATGGAGAGAAAATGAGGTTGCTACTCTCTGAATGGATTGTGGTCAGCATGCCCAACTTGTCACTTATTCCAAGGGGGCCTAAATGGAGGGTGGAGTGGAGTGGAGGCATCATGGCCAGCCTCTGCTAAAATCCTTTCAAGAGGGGGAGCTTGGTGGTGCCTTGCAACTGATAAGCCCCATAGCAGCTGTCAACAGAGGGACAAAAAAGATTTCTTGCTGTTGAACCAGCAACCATGCCAAGATCACGGATGATTACCTCCATCCCCAAAGGTTACCTCCAGAGTAATTCTGACATTACCTATCTCTAAGTTACGACCACTTCCCACTGAACATGATGTATTACTAGAATCATTTTAACTCCACTTAAACATAAAAATGAATATAAAAGTAAGTTAAAAATGGGAAGAAGATAGAGAAGACTGTAACTTCTGTAACACTGTAACTTCTGGGATCATTTAACAGGCTGAACCTGTCTTCTCCCCCAAAGCAGCAATTACTGGGTAAGAAACATACTCTATGCAGGATGAACGATCATTTTGAGATAGCTTTTGTTGAGGATTAGGCCTTGTTTGTATTATTGCTTTGATCACACTTTTGCAACCAGATAATGTCACTGGAAATCTTCAAACCTTAACCTGCCACAATTTTCTGTTGTGTTAATAAAGAGTTATTGCATAAACTTTCACATGTGAATACTTCAAGGACTGGCAACATTTGCTGGCAGTGGGTGACGCCGTTGATTGTGGCAGTCCAGAAGGCAGACTCTCTCATGTTGTTAGTACATGTTGGATTTTTCCTGAGGCACTGAAAATTAAAGGTGTGGAGAACTGGGAGGGGGTCTCTCTGTTTGCATGTGATCCTGAAAGTGCAAGTCAAACTGCCCTGCATTCCAGCAGACCATTCAATGAAGGGTCCCCATAATGGAACACTGACAGATTGGTCAGGCACAAAGGTCTCGACTCACCTGGGGCACTGACAGGCTAATCAAACACAAAGGGTTTGGGAAAATCTCCCTTTTCCTGTGATAGAAAATTCATGTAGTCAGCGGGCTTGCCATGGATAAATTGCTGCAAAAACATAAATGTGCCCCTTCCCAAGCTGGGAAGGAGTGGGCTCAAAATGTTTTGGAAGGATGAAGAGAAAGCAGTGGAATGCATTGAACAATGTTAGACTGAGCACAACTCTAAGAGGGTGCATGGTACACATTTCCTTTATAGATATTTGTCACTGGGTGCTGAACCCACAAAAAGAGATACATACACAGATGAACCTGTATGTTTGCATACCAGCTGCTTTGTACCAAGAAGTTTGAATTATTTCTTGAGTACTGAAACCTTTCTTATTAATTTTTTTTTGCCTTGCTATTACTCTTCATTTTTGTCCTTGAAATGTTTCTATTTATGTAAGTATCATTTGAGTTTGTATGCGCATGTGTATTAATCTCAGAAGTTCAATTTTGCCCTCAAGGTCTTGTGACATATGATCTTTATCTCAATTTCAGCTTCCTTCTCACAATTCATGCACTATATTACTGTCTATATCTCTCCTCTTTTTTTCTGTTTTTTTCTGTTAAAATGTTTCCCACATTTGAAAAAGTTTCTACCCTGTAAAGCAGGGAAAATCAATGGTTTGCTTCAACAATCACTGTAATTCTCATCTTTGCAGTCTATTAACATGTCAATTTAGTCTCCATAGTGATTAGATTGAAGATACGGAAGTATACATATGTGCCCACATATTTCTTTTGGATTTAAGAATCACACTGAAGAATTGTATCTGTTTGAGGATGACACATACACTCAGAATACCTGATATACACTGCAAAGTAGAAAGCACTAAACTTCTCTGTAAAAGGAAACCAAAACAATGATCACGTCTTATGCTCCTTCTCTGTATTCTCTACCTCAATAAATGCAAAAAAAAAAAAAATTTAAAAAGGGATCCAGAGGTATTAAAGCATGAATTATTTAGTATTTCTCGGGCCTACTTGTTATTCTTCCAAACGACTTTGCACTTTTTTTCTAAAAACTGGGGTTTTTTCCTCAAAATGAAAATATTAAAGGCAGTTTCAGCTCCTCCATCCCTTAATTTAATAATAAAATAGCAAGAAAGTTTGTGGATTAATGGATAGAATATAAAGGATTTATTAAATGTCATAAACAAACAACATGTAATTCAAGAGACATTGTATGAGAATCTTTATAATTTAGCATAATGTGAACACATCCATATAAATAATTCCTCAAAGATCAACAGGAGACAGAAACAAAGAGGATGGCTACTTTCAATTTTATTTAATAAGAGGAAATATTAGAAAATTGTAACAAATTATATTTTGTCTGTGGTCCTTAAAATCATCACTATAGATTTTTGTAATATAATTTAAAATAAAATCTGATGTGTAATTTGTGTTAACAGAAATGAAATTAGCTTTTCTTGAAATATCTAGTTGTTAGACCCTGTGTTTGTAATGCCTAATAGAGTGCCTCATTGAGTCTTTCTGACTAGAAGAGTCAAAAATTAATACTGGTACAGGTATGTCTACTTACAGTAAACCTAATGTCTTCAAAGTGCTACACTGCAATTTAATATTCTTACAAAAGAAGCTATTTGGAGACTTATGATCTCTTTTTTACCATCTTCTGTCTACAATACTTGAGATTATATTCTGCACGTAAGAAAATTTTGTGGGCTTTAGCATTTCATAGGAAAAGTTTACATTCTAAATCAGTACAGTTATTTAAGTCCTTGTGTGTCCTTGAGGGACAAAATAACTCAACTTGAAGTGACTGGGAATAGTTTAATGCTTAAAATATACTGAAGTACTTTCCTATCCAAGAATCCTAAACTGTAGGCTTTCTATGGAAGAGAACAAACCTTTAAATTGCTGTCAGAGAAAGTTTGACTTTCTATCAGACCTTTTATTGATACTGCTTTCAAGTTAAATCCTGTGATTGTTTTGGAATATAAGGAATCTCACAATTAAACAACATTTTAAAAACAGAAAAAACACATAAATCAGAGCTCACATTTACGGACTCATAGACTCAACTAGGTTGGAAAAGACCTTTGAGACCATCAAGTCAAACCTATGACAGAATACCACAACTACACTGCAGCACTACAGTGCCACATCCAGTCTTTTCTTCCTCCTGGGACACCACCTTCCAATTCCCAATCACTCTTTCGGTGAACAACTACTTCCTAATGTCCACCCTAAACTTCCTCTGGCACAGCTTAAGACTGTGTCCTCTCCTTCTGTCCCTGGGTGCCTGGGAGAAGAGATTGACTCCACCTGGCTACAGCCTCCTGTCAGGCAGTTGTAGAGAGTGATAAGGTCACCCCTGAGCCTCCTTTTCTCCAGGTTAAACACTCCCAGCTCCCTCAGCCACTCCTCACAGGACTTGTGCTCCAGACTTGTTGCCCTTCTCTGGACACATCTGAGCATCCCAGCATCCTTCCCAAGTTGGCAGGCCCAGAACTGGATACAATACTCAAGGTGTGACCTGACCTGTGCCAAGGACTTTCCCTGGTCCTGCTGGCCACACTGTTCCTGATACAGACAAGGAAAAATGCTATAAATGTTAACTTTACGATATGCACATTAGAGCTTCAAATACTTGTTCAGACAAATAACTTGCATTAGAAGATACTTGTTGTCAAGTGAAAACTCTGGATGTTTCATCCAAACAATTTTTTTTTTTTTACTTTAAGCTACATTTAATATTTAAAGAGCTGTTTCTAAATATGTATCCAAAAGAGACTTACTTAGTTTCAGATCAAACTAAATATTCCATTTCATCTCTAATAATTTTGACCACTGAAACTGTTTTCTTATAGGCCTGTGTAGAAAGAACTCTCATGATGTCTCACTGTCAGAGACTGGAAGGATTGATGTCTCGAGACATTTTGACATGCACGTGTGTGGGATAGAGGGGCAGGACAGTGAACTGCCCCACAACCTGCCCCCCCCAGCCCTAGAGCCTGTATCCCACCTCTGCAGTGCTTGCCAATCATTGACACACCAAAAGCAGGGCTCCACTCTTCCCTATCCCAGCTTCTGAGTGACCAGATGACTGCAAGTCCCACCCTGGGGGAGGGCCATGAAGGCTGAGGGGTATTTAAGGGTGAGCAGGAGGCTGTTTTATTTTTTTTTTTTGACCCTGCCTTGTTATTGGAGTTGTGATCTGATCACATTCGGAACCCAGAAGTTGGTAGCTATATGTGTGTTTTTCTATATCTTCTCTGTCTTTCTCTCCTTCTTCTCATTCCTTTTCTTGGAATATTTTGAGTAACTTTACATCAAATGGGTTTAAAGTTTGCTATGTTGAATGAGCCAAGTTAATGCTGTGAGAAGTGTTTTGTGTTGATTGGATATTGTACTAAACCTTTTGCCAAAGTTTCCTAATTTTCTAATGGTTGCTGGTAAAGTTGGTTTGATCTCTCAAGAATGTCTTGGCAGTATTTCTCCCATGTGTCCAGCTTAGAGTCCATGAACCACTGGAAGCCCTTGCAAAATTTTTACTGAGTGAGTTGACTGGGGCCTTACACTGTCTTTTTTAAGATCTTCGGCCTTTACATCTTGCACAAATTGACGTTAATATAATTTTAAACAGTACCAGGCAGAGCATGATGAATCACCTAAAGCAGGGCTAAAGTAAACTTTTGCAGAGGTATTTTTTGCTTATTTGGGTAGCGTGTTATCTGTTCTGGGCAGTTTCTCAACCATAGCCTTATGATCAATGGGCTAAAATACTAAAAGTCTGTTTAGCACCAGTCAGTGCCAGTTTTGCAGTGTCATCTGCAAAATTGCTGAGGATGCACTCGGTCCCACTGTCTGTTATTAACAAAGTCACTGAGTAGTACTTGTCCCTGGACAGTGTCCCACTGAGGAAGACCACTCTTCACCAAGCCTCCACCTGAATATGAAGCCATTAACTGTAGTGCTTTGGAACCAGCCACTCACTCAACTTCTTAGCCGTGTAACAATCTGTCTGCTAAACGCACATCTTGCAAATTTAGAGACAGCCATATTGTGAGGGACCATGTCAAAGCCTTGCAGAAGTAAAAAGAGGTTACACCAGTTGCCTTTATTCACCAGAAGGATCTGCTCCATAATACATAACAGAGGTGAGGCTGAATTCCTCTGACTGGAGTAACATGCTGGGGTCTAAAAGTGTCTTTTTCTTTTAGTACAAGATTCTTCTGACTGTGACCACACAGACATATTTCCCTTCTTTACAGTCTCTGCCATCCTTTCGCAATTATTATGTATCTCTAATTGTATTTCCATTGTAGTATGAGTATTATTTTTGTAGCTTCTTCGTTTGTTTTCAGCTTAAATTTAAGATCATTGAGCTTACTTTCCAATTTGGCAGGACCATCAGTTGTTTGTATAATTAATTAAGCCTTTTGTTTTTTTTTTTTAACTCAAGCCCAACAGATCTTACTGAATTAAATTGCCACTCAATCACAGAGCAAATTCTTCCTGAAATTAAAATCCTGTTCTGCAAAGACAAACAAACCTTCAGCTGTTTCCTTAGATTGCTCTTGTGTCTTTCCCTGCCACTCTTAAAACAAGAAAACTGGAATTTCTTCTTCACAAATCAGTGATTTTGTTGAGTTTTTTAGATAAACACCTTTCAAATTGAAACACTCCTGTCTGGCACTAACAGATTAAATCCTATATGACAGAGAAAGCATCTCAGAGATTGCTGCTATATTTCTGAACTATTCTGTAGGAGTAAATCAACTGAGACAAGTACTGGTATAACGTGGAGAAGGAAAAGGATATCTTTACACTTACTTTGCTGTCTGTTTATAGTCATCAATATTATAATCAGGAAAAGGAATGGTCAGTGTATGTAATTTACATTACTTTGAATAATACTCAAGAATTGTCATTCATTTATAGTGAGATGTACAGCTGAAATGAACAATTTACTTACCTATAAAATTTTCAGAATTATTTGAAGCCATTCTTCCTTTTGTTCTTATTTTGATTTTTGCTGTGGTGCAGGTCCCTCCTGAATAATGCAGAAGCATTATTGTGGACAGGAGTCAATCATTTTGAAAATTGAAAAAAGTGCATTGTTAGTGGGATAGGCGGGGAAAATCTACTGTAGCTTCATAGACCATGCCAAAACAAGGCTACATTGATTTCAGTGGTCCCACCACTCCTCTAACTCATTGACTTCAATTGGAGTTTTGCTTCACTCAGGATTTTGTGATCAGATACTTCATTTGGGCAAAATGGATCCATTTTTCAAATTGTCACTGTATGCTTGGGAAGGTCAAGGCTGTATTTTATGTAAGCTACACTAAAGAAGACTAGAGCTGTGGGGAAGAAAGTGACGATGAGAACAAGAAAGACAGATCAGAAGGGAGGTAGAAAGGATGTGCCTACTTCCTTTTTCCTTTGAGTTCCTGGGAAGATGTTATCAGGGATCTACTTCCTTTGTTTTCACACATTACTGCTCCTAATATTTAATGTTTTGGAGACAGTAGAGCAAGATAATGGCTTTATTTTGCTGCTTCACCAGCTTTAGCAATTATTTTTCTGGTAACAATTAAACGTTATTCACCTTAAGCCTGAAAAGTGTGGCCTAACAATGTTCCAAAATCATTACCCTTAGCTCACAACTTTTGAAGAGTTGTTTGACACCTACGTTTCTGATAGTGGTTGTCAAATCTGGCACGCTGTCAGTGCTGAGCCTGCCACAGCTCCATGCCCACCTGGCTGAAGGAGAAACCTGGAGAGGCTGAGCATGCAGTACCAGTAGTGCATACACAAAGAAGCACAGACACTGTGCATATCTGCACATAGACACAGCAAACTGCACAGATCCACACGGGCAGGAACCGCTGCACCTGCAGAGACACGGGTAGGACTTGCAGCCTCATCCTTGCCACTGGAACAGAGACCCTTCCCACTGGTACACAGTGACACACGTGCGCACACACGCCTGAGTGTGACTCTCCTGGAAGCTGGGCTTAGACACAGAGGCTCCAGTGACTTCCCCTCGACCCTTCTGTCTCTCTCTCACATGCACACACACGTGGACACTCATACACGTGCACACCAGATACCAGGTCCCTCAGCTGACGTGCATCTTCACAGTCCCTTCAGACCTAAGCTCGGACCCTTGGTCCCTTTGGGAGCCAAACCACCCGTGTGCTTCACCCTCAGAGACATCCACAGCCTGGCCCTGAGCTGCACATTTGCTGGTGACCACACAAAGGCACACACAGCTATACTGGCTACAGGGCTGACACACAGACCTGACCCACAATCCCCTCCCACAGCAACATGGAACAGGGTTCCTTGTCCAGAAAACAGGAGAAGGAAGATAGGGTGGATCAGGTGAATAAAGTGTTGGGCACAGCCCCATGAGTATGCTGGCCAGCTCCTGCTTACACCTCTCTGGCCCTCTGTATCCCGATTCCCCTCAGTCTTCTGATGCTTTTTCCTCTTCAGAATACCCTGATTCCCACCTCTCCTCCTTCTGGTTCATCCCCTGCACATCCCACAATGAGTCTTGTGCTACTCCCTGCACCCCATGAAGTGTCCCACACACCCAGGCAGTGAAGCCTCAGTTTAAGGAGAGACCTGGAGAGCTCCTGGAGCCTCACAGGGCTGGACGTGCCCCAGTCCAGGGGGGTGGAGGCTCCCTGGGAGCCCCTGGAGCCAGGGTGGGGGCTGTCTGGGGTGATGACAACAGCCCAGTGGTGCCTCTAAGATCATTCTTGGGGGTGGTTATGTCAATGTCATTGTTTTTGTCTGCTCCTCTGTGCTCCTTGTGTGGAAATTAGTTTTACCATCACATAAATTCTCCTTATCTTATGTTACCATCAGAGAGGTTAAGGATGGAAGAAAGTCTGTTTAAAACTCCTACAAAGGAGACGCCTTTGCTGAATATTGCTTTGCATTACTTTAATCACTCACAATGGGATCATTTAAGACATTGCTTTCATCACATCCTTTAGGAAATAATTTTGCTTTCTATTATTTTTTCTACATCCATTATTTTATTATTCTCCTTTTAACTGTGTGGTTTTTGTGTTTCTTTGTTTGTTCAGTGTACTTTTCTTGCACCAGGCTGCAAAAGGTCTCTCATAAACCTTTTTTTTTAGTTCCTCTACTTAACTGAACTCTGTTTTTCTAGAGCAGTTGGCACAGAATTTAATCACTGCTATTTATACTGGCTTTATAATAAAAAAAAAAAATCATTATTTTGTGTAGGATTTTGGATAATTTTGCATGAAAAAGAGCTGGTGAATGGATAGGGTTAATCCACTTTGGCTTCTTTGGAAAAAAATGAGTTTGTTCTGGTTATATCTGCTAAAGCGAAAACAAATTTGATTTTTTTTTTTTTCAGACTTAAATGTAAAAATATTGTACTTGTAAAATAGTCATATTTTCACATTCTCCTCTTTCTTCAGAAAATCAGATTTGTTGTTTTGTGTACAGTGGCCTCTTGATAAAAGGCAGCTATTCACCATGGGTCTGAGCTTTAAGGTACCCTTTGTCACTTTCCTGCACACTAAGCATGCATTTTCTGTTTGCTAAATACTGATAATTGCACCCTTCAAATCATCCACCAGATCACAAAAACTCCCTCAGCAATTATAAGGGCATATATCAGTAAAAGAGCAAATTAATTTGGCTGCATATTTCTTCATGTAAGTGGTACATACAGACAGCTCAGAATCAGTGAGTTACCACTGGACTCTTTTTGATTTGTTGTTGTTGTTGTACTATTTCTTTTTTCCAGCTGCAGTTTAACAACACTCATAAATGAAGCTGGAGGACATTTCACTGTTTAACTTTACTAAAGAACCACTGGCATCCTACCAATAGCTTATCTGAGGGTCCTCCTTATTGTGGATATTAAATCAGGCAGTCCTAACCTCATGATACCAATACAGAAGTTACACATAGATAAATATAATGATATATAAAAATGTGTATTACTTACCCATAACAGGTTACAATATTCAGCTGCTAAGTATAGAAATCTTTCTTCAAGATTAACTAGATTTTATTTTTTGCCTCCAGATCTTCTTGTTAATCTGTGAAACATATTGCTCTTAATTTTACTTTTGGTCAGCAGACAGCTGGAACATCAATAATCTATTTCAGGAAGTTACTGTTTCTGGTTTTAGTGTAAAGGAAGGTGACCTTTTGGCTTATTTTCTTGACAGTTGCTCAAGAAAACAATAGATACTTCTAATTTTTGTAGGATGCCACTCGAATCTTCAAGTTTTCAGATTGTCAGATAGTCCTTTGATTTTTCTTTCCAAGTTTAAGTGCCTTCTCTGTAAATCAGAAGTAAGAAGGGTGATCCTGATTTGGAAAAGGCTGAGTTATTCAGTGAGCTCTTTACCTCCACTGACAGTCAGGATCCCCATTTCTCTCAAGTTTCTGATCCTCTGGTTGGGGGTTGGGTCAGTGTAGTAGTAGTAGTGTTCTTTGCTTGTAGTAGTAGCTTGTAGTCCCTCTTACTACAAGCAAAGAATAGGTTTGAGACCACTTGATGAAGCTGAATAGCCACCAGTCTATGAAGCTCTATGACATGCATTTCCAGGTCCTGAGGAAGCTGGCTTATGTTGTTGCCAAGCCTCTCTCCATTATATTTGGAAAGTCATGGCAGTCATGTGAAGCCCATGGTGACTCGAAAAGTGAAACATTGCTCCTATTATTGCAAAAGGGAAGAAAGGAATATCCAGGGACCCAGAGCCTCATGAACTTCACCTCTGTGCCTGAGAAGATCATCAAGCAGGTCTTCCTGCACACAAAAGACAAGGAATGATACAAGGCAGCCAGAATGGTGTCACAAAGGGAAAATTGTGCCTGGCCAACCTAGTGTCCTTCTTATGATGGTGAGATGGCAATGGTTAACAAAAGAAGACCAGCAGATATCATCTACATAGACTTCTGTAGAGCCTTCAATAAAGTCTCACACGACACCCTTGTTTCCAAATTTGAGATACATGGATTTGATGAATGGACTATTCAGAGGATAAGGAATTGGAGATGCTGGTGGAGGTGGAGGCTGGTGATGGCCGGTGAGAAGTGATGTCTGTCAGGGCTCTCTCTTGGGACTGGTGGTCTTTAAAATCTTCATCAATGACATAAAAGGACCAAGTCCACACTCAGCAACTTTGCAGGGCACATGAAGCTGAGTGGTGCAGTTGACACAACAGAAGGAAAGGATGACTTGGGGCTTCTCATAGATGAAAAGCCTAACATGAACCAAAAGTGTGCGTGTATAGCCCAGAAGCCAGACCTATCCTGGGTGGCATCAAAAGAGGAATGACCAGCATGTTGAGGGAGGTGATTCTCCCACTCTGGTTTTGTGAGACTCTGTGTGGATTACTGTGTCCAGGTCTGAGATCCAACAGCTCAAGAAAGACATGGGCCTGTTAGAGTAAGTACAAAAGAGGGGCACCATAAGCACTTCTCTCATATGAAGAAAAGATAAAAGAGCTGGGGTTTTTCTGCCTGGAGAAGAGAAGGCTTCAGGAAGACTTAATTGCAGCCTTTCAGTACCTTAAGGGGTCTTATGGAAAAGAGGGAGAAGGACTTTTTACACAGTCAGATAATGACAGGAGAGGCAGCAATGGTTTGAATTTGACAGAAGCCAAGTTTAGATTGGATGTTAGGAAGAAATTCTTTACTCAGATCATGGCAAACTACTAAAACAGGTGAAATTATGAGTGTCCCATCCCTGGAAGTGTTAAAGGCCTGGTTGAATGGACAGGCCTAGTTCCACTGGTCTAGTGGAAAGTCTCCCAGACTATGTTAGAGGAAGTGGAAGAAGATGACCTTTAGGGTCTCTTCCAACCCAGGCAATTCTGTGAATCTATTATTCTATGATTTTATTCAGAGGTATCAAAGGAGGGTTAGAAGAATTTATGTAGACAAGCTTCAGCATAGCTTTCCAAATAGCTGGTTTTGACACAGGTGTGAACTTTTGTCCAGAAAATATGTTTGGAGCTCAGTCCTGTGGGGTGTGAACACATTGGTTCTGTTACAGTAAAACAGAAAACACATGCTTGAAACTAGAATACACATAAAGTCTTTTCAAAATGGCAGAATAAGAGCTGGGTATTTTCAGGATGAAGGTCGCTGTGAAAATGAGACTGGGAAGGTAAGAGGAAGGGACGGGAGGTGCGAGGGGAGGGAAAGGAAGGGGAAGGGAGTTTATTGATTTCTAATTAGTAAATTTGGGTATGTAAAGTGTTTAATAATTACAGATTGGCAGTCAATACTGTTTACTACACAATACCATTTGCTAAAATTCTAATTAGTATGGGATGCAAATATTATTGTAAGTAAGCTTACTATTCATATCTTAAATGTTACGTGTGTGCATAACATGTCGCCTACCGACCCACTGATGTACAGTGACAGGTAAGGGATCTCTCAGCAACTGGAAATCACTACCACTCAGACAACTGCTCTGAGGAAGAGCTCAATGGACCCTGGTGCCTGCAGATATTTATAGCATAAGGTGGTTGGTTTTCTATCAGATTTTTTTCTGTGTTCATGAAGTTTTGGATGCTTATCAGTCTTGTATGCAGCCAAACCATTTGAGGGCCTTGGTGCTGTCTTATTGACAGCTGCAGTCAATAGGATTAACTTCAGTTAGGCCCACCTGCTGAGCATCTGCCTGGACCAAAGCTCAGTTATCTCAAACAGGAGGAGTGTGTCCATCACACACTGTTCCAAAGTAATTGGATGATTTCTAGATGTGCCTTCTGGCTTTAATAAATCTGAGATTCTGTGAATTCGTGTAGTAAGCCGGACACTTGTTTCCATGTTCACCAGATTTTCTTCATAAAATATGCCCTTTTATTCCCTCAGTCATAGTCTCCCAACTCCCCTTGGCTTTACCATGACAAGTCCAGCTCATTACCCTGCTGTTTTCCAGCCAGGTGGTTTTCTCTGTTTCCTCCCATGGCTATAAGCCAGATAAAAGCCTTTGGGAATTTCCTGGGAGAGTGATTTTCATGTCTGCATTCCTGCACCTGATCTGTCAGTTGCTCTTGGCTGGCAAAATTAGTACTTGGAAGAGGAGAAGTTCACTTAATTATTGCCTTACAGGAAAGAATGCTTAGTCATCTAGCAGAAATGGTGGTTATACATTGAATCTTGCAGTTTACAAGGTGTATTCATGGTAGGTTGTATTTTTTTTTTTTTAAGATTTCTGCTGTGCAGTCATGAAAAATTTTCAATGATATTTACAAACAGAGTATTCAGAGTCTTGTAATTTACAAATATGTCAACAGATTTTTCAGGGAGGAGAGCTACTGAAAGGCAAATTCCTCTCTGTATGCCAAATTTCAAGTCGTAATCCTAATTATATTTAAATTTATTAACTAAATGTTAGCAATTATGTAGAGAAAGCAATGTTACTTTCCTTAATCCTGCTCTAAAGTATGGCAAGATTGTGTTGACTAAATATAATTTTCAATAAGACTGGTACCTTGAAATGAATAGTTTAATAATAAATTGTGGCACTAATGTAAACCAGTGAAAACAGCTTTTAAAGAAAGAAATATTTGGCATTTTCCAGCTGTGCTAGCCAGGTACATCTGAGCGACAAAGAGAATAGAGGGAAATACAGAAAGTAATGAGGAGATTCAGGCCTAAAACTTTTCAGGAAGAAGTTGAAATACATATCTAACTATTGAAAGTAGATGGTATGGCTAATGTCATAAGAGCTTGCAGCAACTTATAAATAACTAACAAAAAAAGGGATATGACAAATTGCTTACCTGAAGCAGATTTCAATTAAACAGCTCAAAAACCTTACAAATAATTTTTCTGAACAATTCAAACCAAAATTTTAAAACATGACTCCTGAGACTAACTGAAACCAATCTGCCAGACAAACAGATTTCCTGTCTGTTCATTTTAGCATCAATTTTGAGAATAAAAGTAATGGATGTCATAATTTAATATGTCAGCATGTCATAAGTCAGATTTTTTGCATTACAACAGGTATACTGCAATTGTCCAGTATTCTTCAGTCCTGTATGAGAGAAAATATGTGCCCAGAAGAAAGTGATAAATGACAGAAAGAACCCATTTGCACTTTGTTTTGTCCATTTGCAAATTTAAACATACATATTTAAATTACATTAAAAATACTTTGATGAATACAAATACTCTTGGGTGGTCCAACTACCATGTTCAATTTGACTGGTTGATGTGGATGCATTCTCCATTATTAACATACCTCAAGAGATACACCCATACAACAGCCAAAAATGATTCTGAAAGTCATATCATCATGCTGCTCAGCTGAGTGAAAACATCATCTGTCATCTTCTGTCAATTTAGACAAACACAAAAACGTACCACATGTGATATTGTTTTGTTCCATACGCCTATTATGTGGTATGTTCTCTCATCTGCCTGCTTTGCTGTGTTTGTTTTATAGAACACAAAGTAGGTCCTGATTGGAGTATGAGGAGAACATACTCAATGTAAATATCACTTCTTTTAACAGACAGTTTTCATTACCATGACATGAATATGATTCTATTACCCTGTTATCACTGTGCAATAACTTGTTTTGTTAAAAGTTTGCAAACATTGAAACATCTTCCTTTGTGTTGATAATACTTTGAAGTAAAAATTCACTATACATGCAATTCAGAAAAAGAATATAAAGATAAAAGAAGTCCAAACCTCAAAACTGTATGTTTCATAATCATCTCTGCCCATTAAATATGATAAATCTTACTATTTCTAGTCTCTGCTTAATCAATGTGACGTAATTGCAATTCTGTTTTCACTTACTGTCATTTACTTAGTGTGCTTTGATTTATGGCACCAGAAATTTGTTTAGTTAATGGAATATTTTAATTTACCATGCATGATGGAACACAGTGTAATATCTGTGAATTATGCAGTGAATATCTGTATTGTATTATATTATTGTTGAGAACTAGCCAAACTATGAAATCAAAAGAAAATTAGTTGTGTAAGCATCTTACTTTAGGTGTCTGCGTCCTACTACACTGAAGATCTTACAACACAAATAGCAAAATGAAGATTATATTTTATCTTGTAAGTTAACACATCCTTTTGCCTAAAGTTCTTTACAAATACTATGCGTGACTGGGCTAAGTGCTGAACTGCAAAACTAAAGCTACTTAAAAACTTGCTTTGCTTGTAAACATAGTCCCAGATTTCTCTGACCAGTAAATGGGGCTGTAAATTCACAGTGATTAAGAATTCCAAGATTTATTAAATATGTGTATCTTTACAGAAATTAAATCCTTAGTACAGTATTTTCAATGTCTCATTCAGACAAAGTAGGTGGTGGTGGGATGTTTAGATAAAGCATGACATGAAAAAAATTTCTGATGTGATGCCTGAAAAGCAGCAGATATACATACAACAGGGCAAATATTTCAGGCTCTAAAGGAGAAGGATGCTGACAGCGTCTTCTGTTGGGCATTTTTTACCTGTGTTTAAGCAGCATCCCACTAACAAGATCAGAGAACAGGTGTCACCAAAATAATGCTAAGAAGTTGTAAAATAAATTAAAAACTCCTCTGAATTAAAGTGTCCTATAATATCTATGCTTCAGGGTCATTGACAGTGGTTGTGAATAAAAGACTGTATTAGGAAAACAGTCAATGCTTCTATTTCTAAGTTACACATTGACAGATTATTTTTAAGATTGAAAATATTGTATATTTTATGTCTGTGTATGTGTGTGTAACTAATGTATTATTTATGCCTACTTGTATATATACACTAAATGTAAATATATGACATACATAAATGCACATTTACTTATTTTGTGCCCTGGAGGTCAGTGATACATAATAGCTATAATTTCAGGGTTTGTTCTGAGAAGCTCTTCTTAATAACTGCTTAAAGCAAACACAAAATTAACAAACCAAATTATTCACATTATATACCAGAATCAGATAACTAAAGCATTCTGAACTAATAGTACTCCAATGTCCTTCTACAATGGTTTCCAAAGGAGCTTTTATTCTTAATTTAGATACTTGACATTACCTTTAACATGCTCACCTAACTATCTGTTTGGAGTAGACTTTTTTGAGGTCTAATGCTGTGTCACCATTGGCCTGCAGTTATGACTCTGCCAATTTGGATGAATCCAGAATAATGTGCCTGCCTCCTGTGCAATTATATTCATGGTTTACCTACTCTTTATTCATATTTTTAAGTCTTACATTCTTGATATTAGCGTATGATAAACAGGAGTAAACAGAATTACTGTCCTAATTGCAATGAAAATTCAATTGCAATGAAACACCAGCTAATTTTTTTTTTTTTTTTTTTTTTTAATTTTGACTGGGTGGCCTGCTTAAAATAGTGACCTTGTCAATTTGCACATTGGACCAGCTGGCAGAAGCAGGCCTATATAGGCTGCACTAGAAACTTCTGTATGTTATTTCCTGTAATTATTTGGAAAAGTACTTTTTTCAATCAGACATTGCAGAAGTGAGGATATTTCCACAAACTAATAACTTTATTTTTGTTTAATCATACACCTTGTCACACAAAAACCCCAAAACACATTCCTTACTTTTGGTAGGCCATCCATCTGTTATTTCTGGTGTTCATGAGAGAGCTGTGCTTGTGAAAAAGTCATGCTAACCAAGTAGGTTGGTAGTTTTTAAGATAAGGCTGAATTAATATTCAGAAGAGATTAATGAAGGCTGTATACTGTAGTCATTATATCTTCACTTTTTTCCATTGTGTGATGAATTTACAAACAAAATCAAGTTGTTCTCAGTTTAATGTTTAGAATTTTGTAATGCAATATGAACCTTATGTTTTATTTTCTGGGAAGGGTACTGCAACTGTCATTTAAACCAACCATTTTGGGGGTTATAGATAAACTACTATAGGCTGGAGTTCTTAGTCTTGCCACACTTAGTCAGCTGAGATGACAGGAACAGAAAGCAGTCAGTTGTATTTTGTTGCTAAAATAGATCAAAATAAACAGATTTGTAAAACAAAAAGCTTCCTTGCTCCTTATTGTGGCTATAGCTGTGTTAAGTGCTTGAAGTAATTTATTCCTAATGAGAACAAGTTGTTTTTCTGGAGGTTTTTTTTTTATATTTCTGGAGTTTTTATTTTCTGGAGTTTTATTTTTTGCATAAAGAAATATTAATTAATCTACTTTTCTTCTTTGTCTTTTGTGTTCATAATAATTTTGTACCCCTTCATAAAGCCAGAGTATCGGTCTTGTTTCATTAAGATCTACTATACTTTATTTTTCTTTAGATTTTGTACAGTCCATATAGAATATCTTCAACTTTAGAACTTTCAAAGTTCTTGTTCCTTGTCTTAGGCAGCACAAAAGGCCCAGTACCATTCCCCTATGCAATACCTAGCCTCATCTGAAAAATAATATTTCTAAGAAAGTCCAGAATTAAAGTAAATTTAGCACCTAACTTAGCCAAATAATTTAGAATCTGCTTTTGTGTAGAAGTTGATAGCCATGGTCATTCTCTGTTTTCCTGACCTGCTAGCTTTGTTCAAACTCTTTGCAGGGCATGGTGACAGTCAAATCTCATTTAAGCTTTCATATTCTCTCTTTTTTCCGACAAATAAGAGGCTCTTCTGTAATGATGAGGTAGTCTGCTACTTTTTTTTCAATTTCCCTATCTGGAGGATTCCTGTTGGGACTACAACCATTTTCCTGCTAGCAATAGTCTTTATAAATTAATAGCTGGTTATGAATAGAGAGATTGAGTAGTCTGTAATGGTTTAAATGCTTGAAGATTAGCTGTAATTATACGTAGCATATCAGGATATCATAGATTAATGTTGCTAGTGACTAGCAGCAGTTTTATTGCAGATTAGAAGGGAACTTAGCTTTTACCATTCTTAGAAATTATTTATAGAGAAGTTGAGAAAGAAACTGTTAAAAAAATACAAATAAATAATAATAAGCAGTGAATAGTTCCTCGGTTTCAGGTGGTGATTCTGCACCTGTACGTGCAAGATTCCATATGCAGCAGTGGACATGAGGAATGTGAATGGATCTGAAAAACAGATGTCAAAAAGTGCCTTGATACATGAGTTAAAAATGTCTCTTGAATAGCAACTACTTATTACTCTAGCAGTGTGGAACTGAAGCCTGTGATGAATATACCCCAACAGCAGTGAGATAAAAGGATTTAGGTACTGCCTAGCATTGGACCTGTTACCAAGCAGTTTTTGACCACTGAAGTAACCGAAGCATTCCAGTTGTACTGCAAATTTCCCTTGCTATCTACTGACATTCCTTTGGTTTACATTGTATAACACAGGTGTGGCCTGATGCCACTGCAATGTAATGTATAGAGAATGAAAATTGCTACTACATTAGCTAAATAACAGTGTTCTCATAAAGACTCAATAGCCCCATCCAGTCAAAGGTTCATTGCATGCACCCAAAGAAAATAACATCGCCACACTAAAATTATGTATACAAGCAGAAAAGTGAGAAGGTTAAGTGTGAGGCAATTCCAACTATCTTAAAGCAATTTTATTGGTAGCCTATCACATGGTTATTTACTCAATGTTTTTTTGTCTTACTATTTAGAACGACAGCTTAGGTGGGAAAGTGGCAACTGAGATAACTTATACAATAATGTAAAGCTAAGAGGTAGTGCCTCAGTCACTTCCACTATTGCTTTTTATGGATTTAGGATCAGGAGTTTTATTACTATGAGAGTCAGTGAAATTCAGAATTAGCCCATGTTTCACAAATGCTGAGGGAAAAAGGCTCATTTTTTTATAAATTTCCATGTTCCTTAGAAACAAATCATAATTGCTTGCCTTTGTATCTGGAGACTAAACTCAGTCTCTTTGTGGCTCACAGAGAAAACTGACATTTCTTACTTTTCCCAAGGTTAGCCTAATATTAATTAAAACATCTCACTGTACTTTTATCTCCCATGCTTCCTCTTTTGTGGACATTATGCTATCTTTAATATATTGAAAATTAAAAAATTCAAATGTCAGACCCCAGAAAATTAGTACATGTCAGGACCCCTGAACATGTACAGTAGATTCAAAAATGTACGAACAGGATTTAATTTGCAAAGATCTGATTATTTATATTTTACAGCACTTTCACTGCATGACATGGTATTAGAGAATTAATAATATATTTTCTTAACAGTTTCAGTGATTATTAATGATCTATATGAGCTATATGCTACCACTTTATGTGATAAGAACCATCATGAATTTGGTTGCTATAATCAGAGACATAAATTCTCTCTAACATCACATGGGAGGGAGAAAGAAGTGGTAAGGTAGATAGGAAGAAGAGAAAACTTGAGAGCTAGTAATTGGTACCTCACAGTGAAGGGAAGCTGAACCCAGAGATAAACCGGGGCAGTTACGTCCTTCTTCCAAATTATAGCCCGAGACATTCAGGGCCAAAGTGAGATTCGAAGTCAGCATGTGCTTCTTACCCCCTACTTCTGTCTAGAAAGGCAGAAATCAGAAATGTGAATAATGTAACCATTAGCTCGCCAGTTTTAGAAGTGTGTTTTACAAGTGCATGAACTCACTGTGATACTGGTTAAATTATTCAGACTTCGAAAGAGGCTTGAAGACTTCCAGGGGCTGTGGTTACACTAAGGGTGCAGATGCTGCTAAGCTTTTTCCACTCTACATCTATCAAAGTCTTCTTGCTCAAATTTTCTGTGCAGAGCAGTACATAAAATATTATGTGTTTTAAGTATTTTAACTGGTTAAAGACATGAACTTATCTTGATTCTTTATTCCAAGTGGCAGAAAAACGGGGAAACACTTCTTCATATCTGACCCTCCAGCAGTAAATTTAATATAAAATTCAGTATCTAATTTTCAGGCTAAATGGCAATTTATAGTTGCAGATGTTTTCTTTGAATAACCTGATTAAAACTGAGTAATTACTTACATATTTTTTTCTCCAGTGAAACTATGTACTAGGACAGTGACAGAGTTTCTCCCTTCCTTTACCTCATCATCACCATTTGAAATAATCTTCCTTTATATTTTATTTTTTTTAAATTGTGTTTCCTTTAACAAATAAAACAGCAAACTCAGAGTCAAGCAACTTCAAGCTCTTTCTATGTGTTACACTGTGTAAACTGCAGTCTGTAAAATTTCTTATCATGTACTATATTGTATCATACAACTTACAGTTTCTTGTGGAAAAAAAAAAAATCAAGAAGCTTTGTTTTTTTCCATGTTAGGATCTGAAAATGTTAAGTTAACAATTGTTCCAAACTCACATAGTGTTCATGATAAATCTAGTCTCTAGAGCCTTGAATTATAAAATGAAACACTGAACACGGTAAGATTAATGTACAGTATTCTTATACATCTACATGATTCACATGCTTTAATTTTGCAGAGGCTGTGTTGTGTATCTGCATTAATTTTGAATATTTAGATTTCAAAAATTCTAAAGGTTTTTTTTTACTACTTTATTTGTAGCAGGAGAATAATTCAGTGAATACTAATAATTATTAAAATAGTAAAAATCCCACTTGGATATACTTTTCAATTTATAAGTGATCAGATTCTGAGCCCATTCAGAAATGCTGCTATGTTTCACCCAAAATTGTGTTAAAATGTCTATTTGATTGTAATTGCAACTGAATGACTTAAGTGCTTGAACTCAGTCAGCTATTTATTTTTACATCCAAAAATCAGTCTTGCAAGCAACCAGCACTTGAAAATATTAACATGATAAATTAACTCAAGCATCATAAAGTCGCTCCTTGTAGAAATGCTTCTTAAAGACATTTGTCATTTAGAAATTTACCCAGCACATTTTATTATCAGTAATTTAGGTTTACCAGGGAAAACTCAAAGGATAGTTTTACTTCACAACATTTAACTTGGTGAAGTAAAATGGCAGTTTCATATTCTCTATGTAGTAACACAGTTTATATGAGTCCAGCAAAGACTGATCACATCTGGGATCATAAAAAAGAGTAAGGAACAAATGGCAATTTGAAAGAACTTGGTAAATAACCTATACCTTAGTAAATTATTAGTGTACAATTAAGAATGTGTATAATATTTATGTCTTTGTCTCTAAATCTGTTTTCTTCCCTCATAATTTAGAAATGTTTACTATTGCTGACAAATTATATCCTGGATTTTATTTTGCTCACTGAAATATTAATATTTCTAATATCAATTTCCTAGAGTTTTTTAAATTTCAAATGTTGAAAAACAGTCCCTTCCCAAACCTTCCCAAACCTTCCC
>VZRO01001918.1:468611-506117 GCA_013397915.1 Daphoenositta chrysoptera
ACTATATATATATATATATATATATATATATTTATGAAAATTATTTCAGGTATAAAAATGGATAGAGTAGGGCAAAACCAAAAATGTTTTTGTGGTGAATGGTGTCCTTCCTACCTTGTCTTCTTCTTGTTCTTGACATTGACTTTCACTTTATTTACCTTTTTTTTTTNTTTATTTTGGAAGAGAATTACACAAGTTTGGTATGCCAATAATGTATCAAGTTTTTAGCTGCATTGAGGAGATGGCCCTTGAAAGACAGTTTGTTCTCCTTATTGATGAGATTGGCATTTCACTGAGGACAGACAAATCACTAAAATATATATATTTATGTGTGTGTGAGGACTATAAGCAACAAAAGTAGTAAAAAGAAAACAATCAGTGGAACTATTTAGTAACTGGAATAAAATCAAAATAGCATAAGACATGGAGCCAGAAGAGATGTCACAGTTTTGTGTGAAACAGGAAATGACTGAACAAGAGGACTATTGGTTTTTTTCTTTCCTTTATATTTGAACCTTTGACTAACGGAAGATTTTGCTTTAAACCTCCTGGGATCAAAAGTATAACAAAGAGTAGTACTAATATTATTTACTATTTATACAATTGGAGCATATTTTATCCCTCATAACTCTAAACTGTTACTCTAGATCTCTTAAGTTGCGTTAATTAAAACTTTATGACTGGCACTGATTTGTATTAATCTGTGTATGAGCACAAATAGTCATTTTGGTTAGTGCAGTTTGGTCTTGTCACCTGGAAGATTATCTGAATAATATATCCTTGGAAAAAAAAAAATCCCTAACAGTCCTGTAATTACTATCTTTTATTCTTTCAGGGTTTTTCAACTCTGCTGAAAACACTGGTTTTCAGACAGAGTTGCAGTTTTCAAAGTCTGTGTTTTGGTCCTTTTGATACAAGAACAACCTTCAAAAATTTACTATAGGGTTTTTATGTCCTTGTATGTCCTTATCTTGCATGTAAGTATTGTGAACATGCATACCAGCAAGTATTCATATTTAATCTTGAATCAGAGCATTCCACTGATGAAATCCTGGATAAAAAGAAATTTCTAAAAAGTGTAGACTTCTGAATATCTTTGCAGAAGAAGGTTTGTATCTAAGATATGTTTTCAAGTGACAAAAAACCAATTATCATCACATGTGTTGAATATACTGAAATGTGCAAATCTGGTAAAATAATCCATTTCAACAAAAAGAAGAATTTCTTGAGCTTTCCTAAAGGATGACTCTGCATGGAAGATATATTACCTGACTGTTCTTGAGTCGTTTCTGATTCTAGGAACCAATAATAAGTTTACCATAACAGAATTTAAAAACATTAGCCACCAAATGTTATGCTTTTGCCTGCAAATTTAAGGAAAAGTTATCTACCGTAGTACCTCTCCTGCTGTACCTCTGCAACTTCTCCCGTGAATTGCAGGTTACCCTGATCATTCTTCCTGCTGTACTTAAAATTCACAGAGCTTCAGAAGCTACAGACAACTTTAACTACATGCTTAAATTTCTAAAAAAATTTAATATGCCAATTTAGATGAATCTCTTTTTCATGTGATTCTGTGTATGGGAGTAAAGGTGCAGTCCTTGTGTTTAGCATGTGTATTGAAAGAAGGAGTTAGTAAAAGGACAGCATAAAATAGTGGGCTTATTAAATGCTTCTGTCTTTTTTTCCCTTCTGCCTGCATATAAAACTTTCTCTATTCTGCTCTATATTCTCTAAAAATACTTTCCCAATATATCCTTCTTTTGAATAAGCTACATAGCCAGTTGTGTGTGTATATATANTGTCCTTCCTACCTTGTCTTCTTCTTGTTCTTGACATTGACTTTCACTTTATTTACCTTTTTTTTTTTTCTTTTTTAAAATAAAAGGTAAGACAAGAACTTTGACTAGTATAGCTCATTGTGATTCTGACTTCAGTGGAACTGTGCAAGTTCACAGCTGTCTCCTGATCTACTTTTAGCTGTTTTGTGCATTGTTAAAGACAATCTGATTTGAACAATCAAACTGTCCTGGGCAGAAACACTGCCATGCTGACTCTGATGAAATGATGACACAGATACCTAAGTAATTTGACTGAGTACAGGTTGCAGCTTTTATTTACAAGCAAGGACGTGCATTGCAAGGCAGCTAAGCTAGGGTCATGCTGTTTATTGTGTTCAGCACATCACTTCCACGCTGTAAATATATCTTAAAAAATTTTCTCAGCCTAAATAAATGGTGTGGAAGGTAAAACAAATTATTTCCTCAGTGGATTCCACAGATTCTTACCCTCATTTTTCAGCATTTGAATTTCACCAACCTGTCCAGGATATTTTTGTCATTAAGACAGTCATATGCTCAGTGTATAGCAGTCTGCTTGTAGATTACTCACCTTTCATCTTGCTCCCTCAGCACTTTGAAAATGTTCAAAGAATTATATAGGTGCTTTGCTTCAGTTTGGGCCAGTGGCCATGCAGATGGAAAGTACATTAGAATGCAGAAGGAAGATCTGACAACATCTTTTACAAATGTTTAGGCATTCAAGGAGAGAGTGTCAAAAGCATCAACTAATTAGCAGGACTAACAGGTCTGTTGTAAGGCCTCTTTATCTTTGCTTAAGGAAAAGGTGCATGATACAGCTTGGCAGAGCTCTCTGAAAGCTTAAAAATACTGTACAAAAGGCTTACATACCATTTGATAATTAAAAGACTAACACTGACAAATGGGCTAGAAATAAAAGAGGGGCTTAAGGAGAGTTAATTAGTGAGAGGGTGGTCAATTCATTTAAAAGCAACTCTCCGGGGTTTTGATTTTTTTTGCCTCTTCTTTTGGTGTTTCTTCTTTCTTCAAAGAAGGCATAAAAATTCTGAACTGTTTAATGTATTACACTTGTCAGGTGATTCAGCAAAGGCTATAATCAAGAATTATAATAAATTTTGGTGATCATAAGACTCTGAAAATGAAACTCAATTGTAATTTTGTAATTACCTTTACTATGACACACAGTTCTGACATATAATTTTAATCTAATATGATTCTATCGTTAACTTCTATAGTTTGTTTGGGTTTTTAGAAAAGCTCAAGCCTATGAACATTTCAGTAGTCAATTTTTCTTCTATTTGTGTGAATATGCATATATGCACGCAAATGAAATCGCAAGATTTTGAGGATGATCAGTGGTCAAGATCAGAAGCAGGGTAGATACTGCAACTCGAATACACTTTTTGGATTGTTTTTAATCTTCTTGGAAGAAGAACTTTAAAAATTCAAGAAACTAGGAAAAAATTCTTTGAATCTGAAGTTTGAAAGAGATGCTGCGATGCTGCAATCCTCTTAATTTTCCGTGACTATCCTTTTGTGTAGCTTCAATATGCTTTTGCAACTTTTTTTTTTTTTTTTTAATATATTAGTACTCTTATCGTGGGCTTAAAAGCACAGTGAAAACTTGGCCTTTCTTTCAGGATTCAAGGTTATCTTCCATTTATCAACTCACCCTGAGATGGTGTAGAACTTGATCTACTGTAGAACCTGAATGCAGCAAGATGGTATTTGCTCCATGGGTTTTCAGAGTATTATGGCATGGCATAACTTATAGAGCCTGAAAAATGCAGAGCATCTGTTCCCCTCAGGACTGGGTTGTCACATGCAGTATGGTACTACTTTTTTCATGAGAGGCTTAGCTACATGTAGAGAGTTAACATTTCTCACTTCTTTTATGTGGGCTTCTGGGGTTTAAAGTGCCATATGTGAAATTACTGTTAAAGATTTCATTGAAGGATTGATACAGTGATGGCAGTTACAGTCCATATTACAATCACCCCATCACTCTGTGTACTGTGAAAGAAAACTAAGGCCTGTCCCTAGTACTTGAAATTAAAAGCTAACATCAGTCTTATTTAATGTAATATTTTTCACTATTTTTGATGAACCTAAGATAAATGAGTACTATTTCCTTCTCCATACACATTAGTCAAAACCATCTGGTAAGTACTATGTATATAAAGGCCAAGAAGAATCTTTTGCAACACTGTATGCATACATATATGTGTAATGTCTTTTAAATGAAACAAGAACAAAATTACTTCAGCTAGTCTCCTATCTTATCTGTATATGACCTGAAATGGCTGGTGACCTATGCAAATAACATCTTATGAAATGCCACAGTATTTACATAACTCTATGGAATTCACTTGTTAGAAAATACATTCTTCTCAGTGTGCATTTTAAATTATGTCAATTTATAGGACTTCTGCAGAAGTTGATGCAAAAGAGAGCAAGAGGATACAGATATTTCTGTAATTTTTTTGCACCTTTCCATTACTACATAAAAAAATTCTTCCGGTGACATGAAAGTAGTTAAATCTTACCTTACTAAAAAGCCCAGATTCTTCATGAATGATTACAGAGATTATGAGAGAAACTTTACCAGGATAGAATAACACAAAAAAACAAATACTCATTGACATTAAAGGTGAACTGCAAGGCAGAAGAATATATCCAGAACCTTGGTTAGTTTTTATGCTAATCTTTCATCCAACAGAAATACATATCAATATCCTCATAATGGGAAGCAGAGGGGCAGGTACCACTCTCATCGCTCTCATGAATCAAGGAAATGACATGAGGCTGAGTCAGGGCAACTACTTTGGATATCAGGCAAAGATTCTTGACCCAGAGAGTGATTGGGCTCTGGAACAGCTCCCCAGGGAAGTGGTCACAGCACCAAACCTGACAGAGTTCAAGGAGCATTTGGATAATGCTCTCAGGCACTTGGTGTGACTCTAGGGATCTGGACAGGTCCCTTCCAAATCATCATATTCTGTGATTGATGGTATATTCCAAGGAGCATTTGGATAATGCTCTCAGGCACTTGGTGTGACTTTAGGGATCCGGACAGGTCCCTTCCAAATCATCATATTCTGTGATTGATGGTATATTCCTTCTTTGATTTCAAAATCTTCTTTCTAACCATTATATCCCCTGTTGACCAATTAATGTGAACGTTTTTTCTGTAATGTTACAAATCGGGAAGATTTCTTACAAAATTGAAACCATTTGTTGGAAACTGGATGTAGTACATTTTGATCTGCTTTTGACTTTTTTTTATTACTAAACAGCCCAAAAGCATGAGTCTTATTGATTGGATCTATTTACACACCACTACTGTATTTTCACTCTTAACATTATGTTCTTGAGGGGAAGAGGTCAGATTGAATTACTAGCAACTTGAAGTTTGTGGTACTTCTCATTCAGTGAGAATCTCTGCAGCTCCACGGGCCTTTCTGCTGGTAATCCGCTAGGATCTTTAAAAATAAGGTACAGTTTTAACTTACATGAATAATTTAACAAATTCTGAGTATGATATAACTCTTATTTATTGACCAGTTTACAAACTTTTACTTTAGTCAGTTTTACTTTTTAGTCAGTAAGTGGCTTAATTTAAAACAGCACACTGAAGTATTTTAAGCTTTCTAAAACTGATTGTAACTATTTGGAAACAGAAATACTGTACTTATAAAACAAAACTTGATCATGCCAAATTTGATAAAATTGTTGTTTTATTCAGACTTGCCCATGAAATTTGTTGGTATAAAATATTTTTTTCCGTCAGCTCTTTCATTGGAAATGTCAGACCCCTATCCACTATGTTGTAGCTGGAGGGAAAAAAATGTCAATATTCTATACTGTGATCTCCAAACATCCAGCACCACTTGTTGGTATTTACTGATCATGGTAACACTTCGTTACACCATGGAATGGGAAAAGACAGTGCGAGTAAGACTGGGATTCTTCCATGGTGGAAGGCTATAGAAAAACTTCATAAATATCTTTTCCTAAGAAAGATCCTGCACAGGTTTGGGACTTAGGAAGCAAAATACTTTCAACATAACATAGGATGTTCATGTCATGAATTGGAAGTTCTCTCCTGGCTACTGAAATGGAAGGAATGACATCAGTTTTCTTCAGCTATTGCCATCTGCAGAGAAACTAAAAATTATTGGTGTCTGGAAAACTAGAATTCTATTTTGAGAAATATTTTTAAACTTTGACAGGTGTTCTATTTGGCAGACTTATAGAAACATTTGACTTATTCCTTGAGGCCTGTGACATTCAAAGTAATCCATCATTTTTCATGTTAGTTTTTTACATAAAAGAATTAGAGTAAAAATGGACATAAGCATTTCAATTAAGCCAGTGACTAATTTTTGCTGGGAACATACATTTTAAAAAAGACCAGACAATTCTATGAATAATATAAATTTCTTTTATACCCAGTGTGCTGAAGCAGACAATTCTTTTTACTACAAATCTTCAAAAGATGCAAAGTTTGTCTTATGTAATGAAACACAAAAAGTAGAACACATTCCTACAATCAGGCTGGTAAATAGAAAAAATTCCATTTGTAAAAAATAAGTTGCATTGATGCTATAAAAGTAATTCTAATCAAATTCACTGTTCATGTTTCCCCATGGTTTTACATACTTTCATAGACAGTAGAAAGAATAAAAGACTCTGTTTTTAGTAAACCGCTGAAAGTCTTCTATTATATTTGTAACAGTTTGGGTTTAACAGTTTCTCTCTTTCTTATCATTTTGCCACATAATCAAGACTCACTTGTGAAAAAAATCCCAAACATGTAGGGACAAGCACTTGTATGTGCATAAAAAGGGGAAAAAATAATCAAATAATGAAAGTGTTTAAAAGAAAAACAATAATCTAATAATTCTATTTTTTTGCTTTTCAAAATGCCTTTTTTTTTTTTCTGTTTCATTTCTTACTTTACAATTTAGTAAAGTAATTAGGACATTGTATGACCTTTTACATGAAAGTGGAAGAAAGGACCAAACCACATGAAAAGTCATTTGAGGCTTAAAGGGAGTAAGTCTCCTGTTAAAATAAAACAAAAGAAAAGAAAACAAAATAATCTAAGCTTCCATGAATTCTTGCATACCATAGTTAACAAGTTCTCTGGTAGTAGAAAATCCCACAGTAAGTGTAAGAACACTGAAATAAATATTGAATTTAAAGTGGCTTTAACTTCTGAGAATGTTTTCTCATAAGAAAACTTGTAGGTAGGAAGAAATGTACATTTTAAAATACTGCATAAATGTTGGTAGAGGGTTTGGTACAATACTTAGGTTTCTCCAAGTCATATCAGAAATTTCATGCTTCTCACATAAGCAGACAAAACTTAAAAAAAAAAAGGGCTAGTCATTTTGACAACATTTCAGGGGTACCATGTTATTGTGGGGCTGTCGGTAAAAACTATGTTTCCAAGACTACATGAGTATGTACTGCTTTCAGCACTGCTGTTATGTAAGGGTTCAGGATATGCCTGCTTCATGCAGTAGAGAATTTTGTGAAGTCCTGGACCACCAAACACTGGAGTACCTAGTTCGACCTTTATTCAAACTGAAAATGTGGCTCATGTTGGTAGACTTTGACTTTATTTAGGTCTTGTTAATTTGGTAGTAGACCCAGAAAGCAGTGTTCTGACTTTTTCCCATAGACAGGACCATGTATCTGTGGCTATTGGGAGGCAGATTTTCCTGGATACCTTGTGCATTTCAGTGTCTCTCCACTGCACTGTGCCTCTGTATCCCCACTGAAACCAATTAGGAATCCTGTTGTGTGAAGCACCATACAACCATGTCAAAATACAAAGCAATATTGGACATGATAGATAAATGAGAAGGCACTACTGTTCCGTTTCAAAAGGTACACATTTTAAACACAGAAATATTAAAGTATGTAAATAAGGCTGGGCGTCTGTATCAGTGCTGGTCCTTAGCTTCTCCAGAAATCACCAGGACCAGGACTGGTGTGGGAGAACCCCCATAACCTGTACATGGCTCCCCAGATTCCAGCCACTATCTGGAGTTTGGCAGCCTTTGACGTCAAGAGACAGTGAATTCTTCATTTGCTTTCATAAGCTAGTGTGGTATTTGCAGCAGAGAAGGCCACTGAATTTGTTTTACCTCCACACATCAGTAGGTGCAGGAGAGACAGTGCCACACTGAACCTAGTGGGCTTTCTCACGGGATTGAAAGTTGCCTCTCTTTGAACAGCAAAAATACAATAAGTATGAGATTTTATTTGATAATTTACATTCAGTCCTATTATCTTCAAAGCTGTTGAAAATTTTGTGTTTTTAAAATCGGAGTCAAGGTGGAGTCCATGGCATTTTGAGGGATTTTGAGACCAGAGGAGGAGGTAAATATTTTGTATATAGTATCTGGTGTATTTCTAGGTAAATAATTTTGTTCTTGAGACAAAGACCTTTTTTTTCTTTTTAATTTTTTTTCCTCCTAGTGCACTCATTCCACAGAGTACACTCATTTAGAAATGTGCTTCTTTAGCAGTACTTAAAACTATTGCAATATCAACATGAATAAACAGTAATGATTTTTTTTTTTTTTTTTGCAAAGAAGTAGACTGAAAAATAGGAGTAACTTGTGAAGATCACCTGTCATCTGCAGTAATAGACTGAGGGGAAGTATACAATAACAACTCTAGGAATCAGTATTAAAATAATACCCTGAATACTTTTAATATAGTAATAACCAGTTCCCCCTTTCATCAAACGCAATTTTTCCCTAATAGTCTGGAGTACCACCTGCCAGTTTGACATCACTGGCATCTAAAATCCTGTTTCTTTCAGCAAGTTTTCAGTATACCTAAGCCATTCAGGAATCATTAATCTCACATCAGAGCGAAATGCTCAAACTTCAATGCGTCTTTGGAAAAAAAGAGTCTCTTGGGTTCCAGAGAGCAATCTGAGGTCAGGGGTTCTTTTGTATTAGTAGATCAATAATAAAAATAATCATAGGATGCCACTGACTTTTATCATGCCTAACCTTGATTATTGCTCAATAAAAGTCAGAAGTATTTCATCCCTTCATGATTGCTTCACTAATTTTCCACAATCTACAGGACTATCATCTTCAAATACAAATAAAGTTTAGAAGCAAAAAGGTAAATAAAAGTGACACAATTATATAAAATATGAGCCAAAATAGATATCAATTACACTGCTAACTGAATACATTACAGAAAAGTATAATTACTTTTCTATTATTGTGTGTGAAAAATATTCCAGGATCTATCAAAATTAGTTTCCAACCCCTACAGAGGATACTTGACGGATTTATCTTCACTTTTTTAAATTAAAAACTTGTTTTTCTTAATATTGAAGAAAAATACTAGAATAATTAAACATTTTGAAAGTGAAGTAGATCCATCATGTTGTATATATTATATTGCAAGAAAACTGCAGTATTATACCACAAGAAAATATGGAGTAAAAAATCACTGAGGAAGAATGGTGGTGAATTTTGAAATTGATTGTGTCTTATACCTACATTAATGCCTTTCAACTCATGCAGCTTCCAAAAAATCAGGTTGGAGATTTGGTTTTATTATATATGCATGACATTTATTTGAAAAAGATAGAGAAGAACACCTGGTAATTTAAATTTTCCAACAACTGTCGATGATAATGCAAAGGTTGTGGCTATACCTGTTGGCTATACCTGATGAAAAGAACCCAAAGAAGGCAGTGAACACTAGCCCAACTTTAAGACAGTTTGTTATTGGCTTAATTTACTTTTTTCTTTTAAAAAATATGCAGAAAAAACCACAAGTTGTGCCTTCTTTGAAATTTTGATAAAGACATTAGCAACAAAAATATTGCTGAATCAGGATTCCTGTGCATACAACAATTATGAACTTTTGAAGGCTTGGCTTCTCATTAACTTACTTGTACTTATAAATTAATGTTTAGCCACAATGATTCTGCTCAGGCCAAAAATATGGATTCTCTGATTGTGGCAGGACAGCTCTAGATTGCAAGCTTACATAAGCTTCATAGAGAAGCTTGTGCTATTTCACAATAATGGAACCAGAGAACTACAGAACCAAAGAAGCAGAGAATCATTAAGGTTGGAAAAGATCTCCAAGGTCATCGACCTTTTGACCTCACACAACCACACCAGCTTATCCACAGCAGTAAGTGCCACATCCAGTTGTATCTTGAACACTTCCAGACATGGTGTTTTTCGCTGCCTCCCTGGGCAATCTTTTCCAATGCCTAAAAACCCGTGCAGTGAAAAAATTCTTTCTGATGTCCAGCCTGAACTGACGCCCTGAAGTGGCTACCTGAAAACGGAGGCTAGACAAGAATAAGAGAATAAAAGTAGGTATTTATTTGAAGAGCCTTCAAAGGTACACCTTGAGAGCTGAAAGTCTCTGAGGGCCTCCACCCAAGGGTCAGGGGGTCTTCACACTTTTATATGTTTGGTCCATTTGCATATCAGGGTTAATTCTCCAAAACTAACTTCAATTAATGATGTAATTACCCCAAGTTTTCCCCTGCTCTCAAAGGCTTTCGTCTACATGTTTTGGGGCTTGGGGCAACAAGGTGTCCTTGAAGTGCAAACCTAGAAAGGCTTTGTTATATCTAAGCAGCATGAGAGAACAGTAGCTAACAGGCCACACAGAACTTCCGAATTACACACTAGGCAGTACAGGATTTCAGAAATATAAAAGTTAAAACCTAAGGCATCAGAACCTCCCCTGGTTCTTTGTGGGTCAACGCCCACCTGGCTACAACCTCTTTTCAGGCAGTTGTAGAGAGTAACAAGGTTCCCCCCTGAACCTCATTTTCTCCAGGCTGAACAACCCCAACTCCCTCAGCTGCTCTTCACAGGACTTGTGTTCCAGACCCTTCACCAGCTCCATTGCCATTCTCTGGACACACTGCAGCACCTCAGTGTCCTTCTTGGAGTAAGGGGCCCAGAACTGAACACAGGATTCAAGCTGCAGCCTCAGCAGTGCTGAATACAGGGGGAAAATCCCTGCCCTGGTCCTGTTGGCCACACTATTTTTGATACAGGCCAGGGTGCCATTGCCAGGCACACACTGGCTCATGCTCAGCCCTGATGACCAGCACCTCCAGGCCCTTTTCAGAAGGACCACTTCCCAGCCACTCTGCGTCAAGTCTGTAATACTTCCTGGGATTGTTGGTCCTGTAGGACCTGGTGCTTCACCTTGTTGAACCTCATCCCATTGGCCTTGGGCCATCCATACAGCCTGGTCAGATCCCTCTGCAGATCTGTCTCCTGTCCAACTTAGTGTTGTCTGCAAATTTATTGAGGGCGTACTCAATCCCCTTGCCCAGGTCATTGATAAAGTTATTGAAAAAGACTGGCCCCAGTACTGAATCTTGGTGAACCTCAAGGCTCATAGAATTAAAAATCAAGAATCATAGAATCAACTTACTTAATCATAGAATCAGAGAATTATAAAATGGTTTGTGTTGGAAGGAACCTTTAAAGGTCATCTAGTCCATCCCCCCTGCAACGAGAAGGGACATCTTCATTCTAGATCAACTTGCTTAGAGCCCCCCCTAGCCTGACCTTCAGTGTCTCCAGGGGTGATACACTCAACACCCCAGTGTAACCAGTCCCAGTGTTTCATCACATTCATCAAAAAAATTTCTTCTTTGTATCTAGTCTGAATCTACATCAGTTTAGTTTAAAGTGGTTACCTTTTGTTCTATTGCTACAGGTCCTAGTAAAAATTCTGTCCCTTCTTTTTTCAATCCTGTTTTATATAGTGAAAGGTCACGTCTTTACACCAGGTTGAACAACTCTCGTGGCCCTAAGACAGGTGTTCTATCCCTTTGATCAGTTTTGTGGCCCTCTTTTGGACCCACTTCAACAGTTTTTCCTGTGCTGAGGATTACAAAGCTGGAGCAGAACCACTCAGCAGAGCAGAGCAGAGGGGCAGAATCCCCTCCCTGGCCCTGCTGCCCACACTGCTCTGGATGCAGCCCAGGACACGTTTGGCTCTCTGGGCTGGGAGTGCCCATGGCTGGCTCATGTCCAGCCTCTCACCCACAGCACCCCCAAGTCCTTCTCAGCCGGGCTGCTCTGATCCGTCCATCCCCTGCCTGTGCTGATACTGGGGGCTGTCCCCACCTGGGTGCAGCTTGATCTCATTAAACCTCATGAAATTCCCATGGACCCACTTCTCCAGTTTGTTCAGATCCCTCTGAGTGGTATCGCATCCCTCACGCATGCCAGATACACCTCTCAGCTTGGTGTCATCAAATACTAAAACTAACAATAGACAAGAGACATTTTCCTTTTAAAGGTCACAAGATACACTGGTTAGAGCCAAGCTTTTGACCTTTATTCAGGAAACTTCCAAGAGACCTCTGGCTGAACTAGATGGGGGATAACAAAAAGCAAGAACTAAAAGAAAGAAACAATAATATTGTTACAGCAAATTCAGTAGCTGATTTGTTAAAGATTAAAATTATCAATATATCTTGCAGGACAAATACACAAAATTAAGTCTTTAACACAGAGACACACACAAAAGTCAACATGCTTGGGAAACTTTAAAACAATATCCAACAGATCCGAAGTGTACACTGATCAGGTGTATTGGTGGAAAAAGCTTGTGGAAAAATGTCATTGTGAGTCATGCATGGGCATAATGCTACAGCAGAGCAGAAAAAACTCTGGCCTTTTAAATAAAACAAACACAAGCTAACAGCACTTAAATGACAACTGACTTTTAGTAAGTACTATTTATCACAAACAGGCAAAACCAGCAAAAATCTTAACAAAAAATAATAGAATGTGAAAATATAAGTAAAATTTGGAACATATTGAAACGGAAGTAAAAGACCTAGAAAAAATAATGTTTCCATGGCCAGGAGAATTAGGAAACTTTAAAGTCTCATCAATATGTCCAGTTAATTGTCATTGTAATATGATTTTTATACTTTGTTTTATGCTTGCGTCCCAGTGAAGCCTCCTTTGTTGGTCCCTCAACAATGATGAATCGCCCTCACATGGAATGCACTCCCACATCTCAAATACTTACTCTGTGCCAGAGTGGCCCTGGAACACTTTAGGAGAAAAAATGGTTCATGGAGAACAAAATTGTCATTTCTCCTGATGATAAATCTGTTTGTGGTTTATGTTAAAATTATTTTTAAAATATTTGTAATTTCATGTTTGTGTGATGCTGTGTTTTTTTCTAACAATGGTATTAAAATTATATACATGGTCTGAGTTTATCTGCATCATCATTTTTGCAGGTTTTGAGAGCAGTTATGCCAGATCTTACTATAACATGGCAAACTTACAAAAATTACATACCATGAGAGAATTCAAAACTCTTACAAAGCATTGTAAATCAAAGATGATTTGAAAACCTTTCCTAATTGTTGAAATAGAGGTTTGGGATTGGACATTTCTTTTTAACTAAGTAACTTCCACTATCTTTCTCCTGACTCATCCTCCAAAAAATGAGTATATGGAGTCTCCTAAGAAGATTGTCCATGCCCACCTTTAAAAAGTAACATGTGAAGAAGGAGTATCTATCCAGTAACAGACTACCATTATGGAGCAAAAGGCTTGATGGGGTGGTGAATTAAGAAACAGTGATACAAAGCCACTGCAAAGGCAGATGAAGGATCTAAGAGCTTATTTCTGTATTTTTCTGGAATTCTGGGTTTTACATATCCTTTGAAGGCACAAAATTTGAGCGAAGAATGAAATTCACTGATGTGTCTCTTTAACACCACTGCTTACCGTATTCCTCTTTGCCTGAACTTAGAGTAAGAAATAGTATTTTCAAAGGGAAGGATTAAATTAATTTTGTATGTTTTTAATAATGTTTGTTTGGTTGTTTTTTTTAATAAGGTGAAAAAGTACAAAAACAAGCAAACATATGCAGAGGAAAGAAAAATGAAAGTAAAAATTATTTAGATGGATATACAGGGAAAAAAAACTGTTTGCAAAATCTGTGGCTTAACCCTACCCAGCAGCTAAGCCCAACACAGCTGTTCACTCACTCCCCTGCAGTGGGATAGAGAAGAAAATCAGAAGGGTGGATGCAAGAAAACATGGGTTAAGATAAACAGTTTAACAGGTAAGAGAAAATCTGTGTGAGCAAACAAAACCAAGGAATCCTTTCAACAAATACCATGGACAGGCAGGTTTTCAGCCTGTCATTCCTGTCATTCTCCAGGAATGCTGGGTGCCATCACATGTAACAGTTCCATGGAAAGACAAATGCCATAGTTCCAAACGTCCCCCTCTCCTTTCTTTTTCACCCAGTTTTATTGCTGAGGATGGTGTCACATGGTATGGAATATCCTGTGGTCAGTTGGGGTCAGCTGTTCTGTCTGTGTCACATCTCAGCTTCTTGTGCATTCCCACCCTCCTTGCTGATGGAGTGGCTTGAGGAGTAGAAAAATGCTTGTTAATGTGTCATTGCTGCTCAGCTGTAACCGTCTCAGTATCCTAGCTGGTGTAAAATATACTCCATTCATTATAGCACATTTTTGTCCTTTGTTTCTTTCAGAACTAATGTTTCACTGTCACTCTCTACACTGTGACCCTGCAATGTCACCTTCGCATGCTCAATTTTTATTGAATGTATTTATGTTTTCTGAAGTTTGACACACAAAACATGCAAGCACATCTGAAACATCTTAATTTTTTCTTAAACGTTCAAAAAATTAACCACTTTTTTGAGACTTTTTTGTTTGATGACTACACCAACCAGTATCCGTGTGGGAAACCTGTCTTTCAAGATACACCCCTTGTCTGCGAAAGTCTTTAAATAACAAACACCGTAAACAATGCATTTAAGTCAGTTCATAAGAAATATAATATTTTCATTAGCTTGCCTTATTCTTTACATTTATCTCTAGTAGAACAAAGAGTCCACTTTTGTCATATACTCTTCCATGCCTAGCATGTTCTAACTTGAAAAGTAATGTCTTAGTTTTTACATTTGCACTTCTTTTTGCCATCAAATCCATTTTCATTTGCAGACCACATCCTTTAAATTTGTTCTAGAATCGGTACAGGAATTATTATTCCAGTCACCACATTTCTTCTTTGTAATACAGAATACAAGCCATGTAAACCTGTTTATTTTTGAAGTCAGTGAGAATCTTAGCTTCCACTAATTTATTCTGCTATTTGCAAATTATTATTCTAAAACTCACTCCGGACATCTGCTTTAGCTCTGAGTTTTGGTGTTTGGATTCTAGAGAATGTACTTGGTAATGATTACATGTAACATTGAAACAATACACAAAACCTTGACATGGTAACTTGTGGTGAAACCCAACTCTGAGACCAGGTCTACTCTTGTGAAGTGATTACTTCATCAATCACAAGGACTGTGACTGATTAAACACCATTTTATTTTTGCTGTACCATGTTAACAAGTATGTAGCATGTAAGTTGCTGAAAAGACAGTGATGCTCAAGTTACAGCATTACAGGCAGTGTCCAGCATAATTTAGCTGATGAAGGTAGTATCTTTGAATTTTGAGTGCAGTGTAGAGAAAAAGGCAATTTTTGTATTTATTTTACCTGAAAAAATAGTTTTAAATTCAGTGTAGATCTGATACACATGAAATGAGTGTATTTATATTGTTAGTATTTCTTAAAATAAATTAAAACAATTAATTTAAATTACTTATTTTAAAAGTGAAAGTAACTGGTTGTAACCTTTTTTGCCTGAATATAATTTCTTGCACAACAGCAAGTATCATATGCATAATAGGTCATTGAAGCAGAATTTGTAAAACAGGTAAAAATAATTTAACCAGAGAGTCACATTGCACTTGGTCTGGAAGAAGTCACTCAGAATCAAGATATTCCTGGGATAGACAGTTCTACTTAGCTTCCCTGATATGTTTCTGTGAAGGTTGTTTGGGGGATTCTTCTAGCTCACTAGACCGTCTTTCGGATTACAGGTTTGTGGTATATAAACCTCCTTTTTTTCTTAAGTCCATGCAGGCACATTATATGAATAATTTGTACTATTGGCTAGATTTCATAGGAAATAATGAATTTACATCTTTGGCGTGAAAAAGCATAATTGTTTGAAATTTATATCTTTTTCTTGATAATTGCTTGATGTTCAGGTAAAGATTAACATAGAGTATGGGTAAAACAGAAGGCTTGGGGGAGTTTGAAATATTTTAATTCTATTCTTTCTACTACAGTTTAATTTATACTTATACAAAATGTGTGTTACTTCCTGATGTATATGTATGGTCTTTATTGTTGCATAAGCCCATAAAAATGAGGGGAAAAACTTGTGGATTATAACTTACATGTAGTTTACATAAAAGTATGTTTAGTTCACGAAGGCTTGTGTCCTAAAATGCAAATTTTCACTAAATATTGTCTAAGCTGGGCATAAGAAGTGTTTTTGTCTTGATATTAATGAAGACAATGAATTCTATCGTCTTCTTTATCTCTTTTTTTTAATGTCATATTTGAGAGTTGTTTTCTAATTACATATTATGCATTCATTTTAATTATTAGTGATAGTTTTAGTATGCACCACAAGGAATATTTCTGTAAAACCCCTGAACTCAAATGTGTTTAGGTGTCTTGATACCCTTGTAGAAAAAATGCCACCTGCTTGATGAAATACGTAGACAACACTCTCACTGAGGGCAATCGGAAAGCAGGAACTGAAGGAAAGTGCTGATCTTTCCATTGGTACAGGTTGCAGCAACTAAAAATTTAAGGACTTTCTATGCTTGTGTAACTCAACAGGATGAATGTGACTGTATTGTTAATTTTTTTGGTCAAAGCACTTTTAGCTTTTGCATGACTTTTTGGCTGTGTACTTCACTGTGTATTTTCACTGTTTGGGAGAAGGCAGAGCTTCTTGTTTGTTCTAAAATTGCTACTACACAGTGTCAATGAATGATTTGTGATCATGCTTTCCTGAAACAAAGTGCAGCATAATTATCATTCATTTTAGCTAAGGAGATCTGTTTGCTTACAAGATATTTTTTACAACATTTTTCATTTTAGAAGTACATATCACATATATATTTTATACATTTTTCTTTTCATATCAGATCACTTAAAAGATTCCATGCCATTCATGTTCAGCAGTACCAACAAAACAATGACAAAAAATGCTCAATGAGAATAGGCAAAATAAATCCCTTTGGTAATATGGCAGTCATTTATCTAGATTTTTTTGAGGACTTTTTCACTAGTTTCATCAGACTATGATTACAAAGAATGAAGGAATGATGAGTACCTAAAATCTAATTGGGGCTTGCATGCAAGAGTTGCTAGCTACTGAAGAAAGGAAAAGTTTGAAAAACCTGAGAGGGGGGCAAAAATATCACTCTGAATTCTTACCAAATCCCTTTTTTATGTTTCAATATCACTTTTAGAAGTACCTGCTGAAAACTATAATCCTTCTAAAAATTTTTTTAAAAAGCAAAACGGCCCCAAAACAACAAAAATTCCCCCAAACTTCCAGCCACTGTATTTGCAAATAAACCACTACATATTTCTGTTGTACTTGCTACTCCATGTATTCTGATGGCACCAGTAGAACTTTGTCGTCTTGTGAAGTTTGAAAGTTGAGAGGTACCTTAAACAAGGGTTTTACTTCATTTTTCAAAGTGTAGAAATACAGATAAAAGTAGACACCTTTTGTTTTGTATTTCAAAGCCATTCATTGGTTGAAATGGAATGACTTGGACACTATCACTTATCCATGTTCCACATTTAGAGAATAAACTTCAGAAACCACAGAAAATGTGTGTAAATGGCATATTATTAAGAAACAGTAATTTTGGCCACGTGAATTTATGCAACTGAAGCCGTAGGAAACAATCTTTTTTATCTAAAAACTCCCTACTGTTGCAAAATAAAGCAGAACAGTTCTAGCGTACTTTTGACATACAATACACATCTTATATTTGATAGAGTGCTTTATGATACATATTTAGTACAATAGGTTTCAATACAAAAATATTACATGAGCCATAAATGAATGTGCTGGAAGCAGAAGCAACTAATATTATGTCTCACCTAAAAGATGTGTTTGCCTCAGCATAGTTGCTACTAAATTCATTGTTGTCTGTTTTATATACTAGAAGATAAATAGATAAGTAAATAGAGAATTTCACTGAATTTTACATTCTTTTGTTTTATTATTTAAACACATGACTTCCAGATGTTGAAGGTCATATTAGTTGAATTTGATTGAATCAAAAAATACTTTGACTGCTATAAATTTCAAGAGAGAACTAGAGATAAAAGCATAATCGTACTGTCAATGCTGCCTGACATCATCCTGGTAGAGAAAGGGTTAGAACGACTTTTTATCTTTTGTTTCTATTCCCCTATCACCACCCCAAATTTTCACTTTTTCTGAGCATGTGATAACAGGAGATGTGGTTTGTAAACCATGTATCTTATCCCTAAAACACTTTACTAATGGGCAGTTTGTTGTTTTTTTTTTTTTTCCTGTTCTCAACTATCTGTTGAGAGTCTTGTGCTTTCAGCTCTTGAGATGAAGGTTCCGTCTCAAGCACTGAAATGGCAGCTGCCTTAGAGGAAAGTGCACACGGTGCATTACAGACTCGGATTCCTTGCTCTTGGGATGGTTACCACTGCTATACCCACTTACCACACTCAATGATCATGACATGTGCCACTTGAAAATTATCACTTTAAGGCATTAAGGATTATTTAGCTTTTCCATCCTGATACCCATGTTGAAGTCGCCTCTAATCATTCCAACACAGACAAATTGTAGCTATTATCTGGTACTAGTTTAGACTTATAATAGGAACAAAGAAAGAACACTTGGGATCTCAATGCAAGGGTTAAAACAACATTAATTTTACCACAAATTTCAATGGTTTTTTTAAGGGTCTGCTAACTTGGAGAATGTGAACTTGATCTACCAGGTCTGTAGTGGAGGATTTGTATTCCAGCCTATTTCTGAAGTTAATTGCTGTCATTTCTGTATCCACAAACCTGTTAATAGGTAAATGAAAGGGAGATTCAACTAGTTACTAAACTACTCCACATACAACCATATTTCTCGTTTTGAAGAGAAATCAGAGAGACCTTAAATGAAGTGATACTATGGGAACTGCAGTGAAACTCATTAGTGAATTAGGAAGTACAGAATGTAGAAGCACAGAGATTTGTGTTTGGCTTTTATATTGTGCTGGTTTAAAACCAGCTGGGAATTAAACTCCAAATGAGCCTCTCCCTTTCCCCTCCTCACCCTGCTGGTGAGAGGACCTTTGAGTGGATGTTTTCTTTCTAGTACTGTCCTCGATTCTCTCCTGTGTACAAAGAAAGCTATCTTTTAAAAAGTTGAGGAAGGTAGAAGTTGGTTGTTTTAGGAAAATGAATTTGAGTCATATATATTTCTTTTCACTCTTATATATGGTATATTTAGCTTTTTCTTGACAATATGAGATTGAAAAAGATTCTATTTTGTCTTTCAAAAAATTTTTGGTGTTTAAGACAGACATTTTCCGATGCTTTCTTTTTTAAATAGGGTCCAGTATTGTCCTCGCTTTGAAGTCTTAAATAGTTGCTGAACAAAAAGTACATGAAACTTGTAAACACAAATCTCCTGAGTGGTTAGAGTTAAATGGAGGTGATGAAACATTTTCTTCTTTTTTGTCAGTGATGGCTTAACACCCTTTTCAAATAGAACCAACAAGTCAGAATAGCACTCTTTCATCTTTAAGTCACAACACTTACTAGAAATAAACAATGAGGCCCTTAACTTATATTTACACTGAAATAGCAAGACAATTACGATCTAACTGTCAAAGGAATGGTACACTCAATACTGCAAAGTATACTTTGTGTTGACTAGATTTAAACACAAAAGAAAGGAAAAAAAACAGGAAAGGTAATTACTGACAACTTTTAATACACCTAACATTAGATAACTTACTAGGAGCTGCAGTGTCAGTTTTGCTACATTAGGGAAATGCATAAATTATGCATATGTGATTACATTTTTTTGATACTGCTTGAAGTGTTTTATATTTGTACAGTAAAATGCATTTATGTACCTTGTGTTTATATAGCACATATAAGTGAAAAAACACTTTTCTATAACTTCTTTGTTAAAATCTCAGGATTTTAACAGAGCCCTGTCCAGTGTGTACTTTCATGGAAATATGCTTCCTTTCTTTAGGTTTCTGGAAAGACAAAAATAGGTGCAAAAATATTTTAGGCACCTTTATTTTCAAATATTTCAAAGATTTGTCTTTAATAATTTAAAGTTTTCTTTCAGTCTATACAATGAAGAATGTGATGATTTTTATTTCCAGTAACGTGATTTCAGAGAAAGTAGTTTAAAGATAAGAAAATATATTTCAGAAGAAATAAAATCAAGAAATGTGTGTTGAAATATATTTATATATGAGATAGATTTTGATAAGATACAGCTGATGTTTTTATAGTTTTTTTCCTAATTTTGTACCAGTAAATTTTCAGGATACAGGAAATACAGGAAAAAAACAGAATACAGGAAAATGAAAGGCAAATTCTACTGTTAATATTTAACCTGATGTAATCTTTCAAAATGTATTCTCTGCAAGGTAAATCCATTCTTTGTAACAAGATATATGGGTGAGGACAGCACTGATAATTTAAAAGAAAATTATAATCTGCTGGTTTTTAATATTAACTCACAATAAGCAGCCCAAATAAACTTAAATGAATGAGTGGGAAAATTTTTATTTCTGAAACAGACTGAGAGATTTGACCTACTATGCTTTGTCATACAATCAGATGGTTGGTTTTTCTTGAGATTACATAATCAGGAAAGAATGAGAAAATCTTTTACACAGATAAGGGAAAACTGAAGAGGAAATAAGAAAAAAGGGTGGAGTATGCAATTACCAATTTTAACTACAAAGTTAGAGTTAGGGTAGGGTTGCTTGCAGATCCTTTCATAAGGTGAGATAGATACTGTGCTTCCTGCCTTCCCCTCTCCTGGAACAGCTGGACAATTAAATGAAATTTTGAGTCCTGTTGTCTCCCCAGTAACTCTGCCAGTTATCTCATCTGCTCTCTCTTACTCTGCTCTGTCATCACTTTTATTACTGTTTTTAAGTACTTGCTCGCAGTACTCAGCAGAAGCCCTACAGCCCCAAGGAGAATGAAACAACTGCAGGGTGAGTCCATGCCCTGAAATAAGGAGCAGCGATGTAGTCAGAAAGAATCCGTGCTTTCTGCTTAAGTAAGCACTCTGGCAGGTAGCATTTTAAAAAATCCACCAAAAAGAATGGGTTTTTTTTTAATTATTGGCATTCTTGAAGGCCAACTTTTTATAAGAATAGCACCATTTCCTAAATTTTAAATAAATTCTTGTGGATGACTTAATTAGTACTATCCAGAAAAACATCCAGTAGAGAAGATAATTACTTGATTGTCAAATGGAATAACAACGGTTTTCCCTGCAGTGAAATCTCTACCACTGTAATTAGGTTATGTCATACTTTACCCTGAAGGGAATATTAAAAACACAAGACAAGCCAGTTTCATCCACTGTGTTTTCTCTATTTATAGTTTAGTGCTAAATTGCTGCCTTCATGATGCAGCAAAGACATCAATAACAAAATAACCACTGTTCTGTTGCTCAATTAAGTTTGCTACATGGATATTAATGTAAATATGGATCTTCTAAGAGAATTCTGTTGACTAATCATTTGTAACATAATAATAAAAAATATACATATGAAGAGTTCTAAAAGAAGAAAAAGAACAGTAGAAATACATAGAAGCAGGATAAAAAAAGCACCAATAAATATATCTGCGAGGATCATACATATGCTGACACACTGAGTGAATTGAGACTTTCTTTTTGTCTATTTTTATTTTGAATTTCTCCTCTCTCTGAACAACAACAATAATAAAACAGCAAAAAAGACTGACAGAAAACCTTAAAAAATTAAGATCATGACCGATGAATGATATAATATGAAGAATTGCCTACCACCTACGACTCCATGTGCAAAAAAAAAAAAACCAAAACCAAAATTATTTGTTTAAATCTTAGTACCTGTTTGTTTGTATTTATTTTTATAGAGTAAAAAAAAATTGTTTTCACAGGTGTGAATACTGTTCAGTTTTCCATGTGCATTTGATAAGTATGAAAACCAGTTGTTTTATACCTTATGTAAAATCATGCCACACTTCTTTTGCCTAGAAAACTAGATTGTATTGTGAAGAGAATCACTTAATGGAGAAAAATGCCCCAGAAGAAAATTGCTTTTTAAAGTGTTTAGTGAGTTAGGTGAATCTTAAAATGCTCTATGTTTATAAAATGGGAAAGAACAGTAGCTTCATTTTTTCCCTGAAGTAAAAGTAAGAGTTAAGGAGGCTTCTGGTTCAAGATTTTCATTTTCTCTTAAGATGATGAGATCACTTTGTAAAATAAACTATAAAAAGCACAAACACAGACGTGGTTAGGAGAAGAAAATGTGAACTTCAGTTAGGTTTCTGTTCTGGGTTTTTTTCTATTTTTTTTAAATATTTTGTGGGGCCTTTGTAAGTGACACACAAACAAAATCTCTCCCTGGTTTCAGATGGCTTCAATACCAAGCTGAGAATGGATTAATAGGGATCTGGATTTTTGTGTGTGGCCATTAGCCCATGTATTGAGGTACTTAAACTTGAAAAACTGCTTCTAAAGCATTTATTGTTTAAGGTCACCATATTAAAAAGAACATCATGATCTTTGAAAAAACAGGAAAATTGAAAATGCATGTGACTATGTTAGAAGCTGCTTCATCTAACAGGGGAGGTCTTTTAAGAGAGATCAAATAACACCAGTGACAGCTAGAAATGCAGTATAAGGAATTCTTTGAAATCTGAAAAAAGCAGCATTCTTTTCTATATATTTATATTGGATAAATAGAAAGGTCTAAGAGGGGAGACATCATCCACATCCTAAATGCTATCTGAAACAGAGGCTAACTTTGTGGTGCAATATAACAAAAATGACGTGGAATTTCTGATTAAAGGACTGACATCAAGAAACTTCTGTATGCTGAAAATGAGAATCACACAATTATTACTACTTATATTTCTCTCAGAATTGCTGTACTTCTCAGATCTATTTGTTGGAAAGTCAGTCCTTGCATGAGTGTCAAGTCCATTGAGTGAGGAGTTTTCTGTAGAATTCTATTTCACTTTAATAAATAGGTTTTCATTTGTCACCTTTCTAAGTACCTAAAATCCATTTAACAATTAATTTGTTTGGGGTGTTTTTGTTTTTGTTTTTTTTCAATTCTGGGGACACAAGTAATTATCTCTTCTTAATTATCATCCAATGATAGAATAGTTTGGGTCCAAAGGGACCTTGGACATCACGCAGTTCCAACCCCCATGCCATGGGCAGGAACACTTTTCACTGAAACTGGTTGTTCAAGGCCCCATCCAACCTGGCCTTGAAAACTTCCAGGGATGAGGCATCCACAGCTTTTGTTGTCAATCTGTTTAAGTGCCTCATTACCCTCACAATAAAGAATTTCTTCCTAATATCTAATCCAAACCTACTGTATTTCAATTTGAAGGCATTCCCCTTTGTCCTATCACTACACGCCTTTATCAAAAGTCTCTCTTCAATTCTTCTGTAGCCCTGTTTAGGCATTCGCAGGCCAAAAGACATCTTTGCAGTTTTCCAAATACTGTTGCTATTGAAAATGATTTGTATATGCTACTGGAAATTATTAGTACATATATACTTTTTTCTGGTCCCCAGGAGCTTGTAAAAAAGATTCTTATATATGCCAGGGGCCATTTAATATTAAATTTCAGCACCTCAAATTGTCTTTAAATAATCATCATCTGGCATGGATATAACTATGACCTCCTCTGTACTAAAGTGCAATTGCTTATTGATGGCTTCTGCAGCGAAAACTCCCAAAGGTTTCTCAAATCTGTTTCCAGGTGCCACATTCGTACACAGATTTAATACTTACCTAGAATTAAAAATGTAACATATGAAATAAAATATGCTTGCAAATTAGTGCTATTTTCCCTCTTTTTTGAAGAGCCCTTGGTCTTATTAATGTTTTGCTTTAGCTACGGCTCTGGCAATAAGACCTATTAACTTCCCAAGGGATCAGCACAGGCCTCCCTCACCAGTGTGCACCAACAAGAACCTGGAGTAGTTCTGAGATATTTGTGTTCCCTCGTCCACCCAGGCTTCTGTTCCACTGCTGACACCACTAACATGGATGACAGCTAAGACAAATTGTGAAGGTAGCTTTCCTTTAACACAGATTTCTGTCTTCAAGGAGCAGGAGGGACAATATCAGCTTGTTTTGGAGAAGTTACTGTGCAGCACCCTTATCAAAACATTTTCAGTCATCACCAGCCAAAGCAAGGTCAGAGCCATTGACCGACTAGGAATGGAAGACTGTGTGTTGCATTATCCAATTTACCAAACACTATTCACCTACAGGCAGATCCCAGCACACACAATTTAATCTGATCAATCCTTCAAAGAAATTCTTACAACAAAAATAATCCTTCTTCATGTATGCTGTCTTGTGACTAACCCTGTGTTGATGCTCACTGATCAACTGATATGGACATATTGTGTCCTGAATTTTATATTTTGTTTGCTTGATGAGCAGAATCTCCTCTTGAATATTTAAATCTTAGAGGAAAATCTAGCCAGAATCTATAAAATACTCCTTTTCCCATACATGATTGTTCTCAAGAACAGTAGTCTGAAAGCAGTGATATTACTGAACCTCTCTGGAAACATCCTGTGGAGCTATGGATAATGGAAGACATTCTTAGCCCCTTTGCATATAAATATAGTACTGTAAGTGAATAATACTAGTACGCTTCTGCATGACTTCAGACCATGTTTTTTTGCAGTTCATGTCTGTATTTTTTTATTTTTATCTAAATTTGCAGGCCCTTATTTATATTGACTTACCTTTATAATGTGACTATTTTATTTTCACAGGTTCTGCAGAAACAGTGCCTTTTTATTTTCCAGATTTGTATTGCAACAGGAATTAGTATATTTGTTGTATTCTCTATAGTTCCTAATTAGAAAAATGTGCATTTCATCCTTAGGCTGTGATATGTGGCCTGCCACACATATGTTGGGATACTTTAAAAGGATGTTATTTTTTGTATTTTCCTGTCACAACTTTTTTCCCTTTATTATTGATCACTTGCAATCATGATCAAGCTTTAATTTGAAATATTTATTTTCTGAAGAAGTATTTGAAGTTACCAAGTTAACTGAAGATATTTCATGTGAAAATAAACCAAAAACAAGTTAACGTATAAATATACAACAATGTTAGCAAGAGCTGAAGTTGATTTAGATACTCAGGTTAAATATGAAACATTTTAAGCTCTTTGGGGCAAATTTAAAGACAAGATCAGTGAGACAAAGGACAAAATATTTGGCAGCATTCAGGAATGAGAGGAATTAATGATGTCTCAAACCTCAGTAAAATACTTTTGGCTCCAGAGCAGCACCAAATCACAGCTGAAATGGGACTTCGTGTCCTCTTTTTGTTTCTCTCCCCTCACAAGAGGAGTCTGCTCTTAGCTGAGATCCTCTGTGGATGCTCAGAAGCAGTTTCTAAGTCACCTCTAAGGGACTTATCTCCTTTGACCAGTTTTCCTAGCCTACAGAAATCTGGCGTGATATCAGGAATGATGCCAACAACCATCACGTATGATCAGTTTTTCGCTTTCTTGCTTAATACTGTAGCTTGTTATGTGAGCAGTGAGCTACACATAGTTTTCCAGCTTCACCATACATTGGGAGAAGTTTTGTATCTTCTACAGTTTCTGTGTGCTTACCCACATACTTGCTTGGGTGTGATGAAGGCAAAAGTGGAGAAACCATCAAGAATAATAAAAATGTTTTCATTCTCAGGAGAAATGAGCTAACACCACAGGCCAGCTGAGCATTTTACTAAGCTGCCTGATGTCTTTCCTGCCATGCTATGCCATCAAAATCCCCTCAGTTTTTATCTGTACTATTTGTGCATTGTATTTTTGAAGAGCCCTTGGTCTTCAAAAAAGACACATGCAAAAATTTCTGTACTCCGAAATGGAGTCTCAATAGAGTCAGTAGGGGTTCAGGCAGGCAGAGCAGAGCAGATCATTTTCATGCACCACATTGCTGCATCATTGGAAAATCTCCACAGGAAGGGGATTTATAAAGGTATGCTTCCTGAGGAAATAAAAAATATTTTATCTCAGCAGAACCTGCTTGCATAATAAATCTCCTATAACAATATGGTGCTTCAATGGTGGCTATGCAATGAGGAACTTTTAAGTGTCCTAAATTATGATTGAATATACTGTGGGCTGCCACTGTGATAATCACTTGGCAAGTTTCATTTTTACATACAGACTACAAGATCTGACCTAAATATATGGAATAAGGGCATTTTTATCTGTACTAATTAGAAAGACTAAACCAATGCAAAGATTCAGAAAGCAGTCCAGAAGGATTATTAGAGTAATTTAACGTATAGAGAGATCATAAGAAACATCTGTTCATACAATGATGCAAAGTTAAAGGGATCAATATAATAAGATTTTTGAAGGAACAGTAATGTAATCTGTAACTATTGACACACATATACAAGGTCGTTACCTGAAAGAAGGCATCTTCATGCTTATGAAGACAGTTTGAGTGAACTGTACTGTCCTATATCACATGTAAGGGTTGGACTTTTTTTTAGGTTTCCTATCATTAAAATATCAGGGAATTTTCTCATGCAATTTTAATCTGCTCCTACCCATTATTATCTTAATTCACTGCTCAGACTCTCATTGCTCCCCTTTAAGTATTTAATTTTCTGTACTGGCTGGTTGGTATTTCCCACCCATAGACTTTTGCCACAAGTTTGTCTTGCTAATGTTTTGGGTTGTTTTTTTTTTTTTTTTCTTGACCTCGACCTACCTGCTGGCATCCATACCCAGGCCCTTACGTACTTTCTCAAAGCTACATAGATCATTAAGTACTTTAACCTGTGCAGAAGTAAGGGCCTTTCCATTTGCAAATCTTCATTCTGCCTTTCTTCTGCATCTCTGTAACTTTTTAACCAAGCTGTTGTGACTGTTTTCCAGAACTCCTGTGTATTTTTTTCTTCTGTGTTGTTCTTGTGATGTTCTTCTTGCACCTGCAAACCCCAGTTTTCTTGCTGTTGGCTTCTTCTGCAAACCCCAGTGTTCTTGCTGTTGGCTTCTTCTGCAAAGTAAATGTCTCTGATGTGAAACTCACCCATTTGTTGTTTTGCTTTTCCTACACCCTACCTTGTGGAGTTTAGTTAATATTAGAGAAACTTAAAACTTTATGAGTAACAACATAGTGGTAATTTAAATATGCAGTAAGCAGTACCTAATAATACATAGCTAAAAGAACTTAACAGTCAGTCAGCACAGTGCTCACGCCTGATGAAGCATGCTGTAATCCACGCTAACATTATCATAGGCAGTAACAATCCAGTTGAGAGGATCATGCTGAAAATTATACAGGAGTAGGGAAATCTGTGGTAAAAGTCAACATTCTCATCACCTTCAGCTTTACCACCTGCTACGCTGGAGGGGATGCACAGGGAAGAGATTAATTACATCAGTGTTTTTCTTGACTTGTCATTGGGAAGCTTACCCCTTACACTTTGTTCTTGTGTTGTTTTGTTTGTTATTTTTTTGTTTCCCCTAGAAGCTACTTTCACACTTAGACTTTATGTGTGTTACCAGAAATGATGCATCTGAATAAAGCGCTCTGTGTGTGTGTGTCTGTCTGAGCATCTTTCATGCAACGCACATTACATTTGTTTCATGCAGCATTATAGAAAACAGATAATTAAAGACTCTGGGCTTACCTCATAGCAGGGAAGCCTCCTAACAGTTACCCTGCATTTAATCAAGGACTGCTCTGCAATGGGTGAGCACAGAAGAAGCTAAGAGGAGTAGAATGATATGCTTTATTCTTACTTTCCTTATGGAAACTACAGCAAGCTACAGAAGCAGATACCAAGTCTTGTGTAAAGAACATTGCCAAAGCACTTCTCATGATTCAGCACTCTCAGCTCTTGCAGGCATCTAAGCAGACTCTAGCTGATGTTGCTGCCACTGGAACAGTTTGAGAGTCACACTACCATCCTACTCCCATCTGCTCCTGGAAACATTGCAGAGGCTGCAGCAGGCAAACTGTCTTAACAAAGAAATACCTTAATGATGGGTCTCCAGGCTGAAATGAGGGCCTTCTACCTGTAAGTTATCCACAGATATTTTTGAAATTTATGCTGCTAATTCAATAATTGAGAAATTGGACCCAAAAAATTATGTTTTATAAAAGGTAGAAGATGCATGAATGAAGATTATAAACTGTGGTCCTAATGATTTCATTAGTCCTAATGACTGAGGATCAAAGTATTAACTGGTTGACTTATAAGACATTAAACTAAAATGTAATATCTGATGATACACACCATGAATTTGCAAATGCATTTAGTTTATGTGGCAAGGTGTTTGCAGTGGAAGAGGAGGCTGCAGGGATAGCCTATATAGGAGAGGCTGAGGGCTGCCCCATGCTGGATACAAGTGGTTCCAGCCAGCTCCAGTGGATCCACTGCAGAACACAGCTGAGTCCCTCAGCTGGTGATACCTCCAGAAAAACGTACTTAACAAAGGGTAAAAAGAGTCATGCAATAAATCAGAGCAGTGAGACAAGTGTGAGCAAAACAGCCCTGCAAACAGCAAGGGCAGAGAAGAAGGGAGGGAAAGGAGGTGCTCTAGGGCCTGGAGCAGAGATTGCCCTGCACCGCATGGAGAAGTCCATGATAAAGCAGGTTGTTCTCAAGCACCCCATTGAGGATCTTGTACCACAGAAGGTGGATATGACCTGAAGGAAGCTAAGTCTGTGGAGAGCCCATGCAGGACCTGCCTTGGGATGGGAAGAGGTAGAAAACTCAGGAGTGAAGTTAAGCCTGGAAAGAAGATGGGATGGAGACAAAAGTTTCCAGTTCCACTAAAAAAACCTACTGTTTTTGTCTTTGTTTCTCACCATCCTACTTCATTATTAATTGAAAACATATAAAATTAATCTTCTCCAAGTTGAGTCTGTTTCCCTTGTGATGGATGGTATTTGGTGAGTGACCTGTCAACCGATGAGCTTTTCCACCTTATTTTCTCCTTTGTCCTGTTGAGGAGGTAAGGGAAGAGCTTGACTGGGTTGGAGTCTCAGAGAGCTAAAATTAAATCCACCACAGCAATGCATCAGAAAGAGGTATTTGATCCTTATTAAAGAATGATTCCTCATCAAGACAGTAACACTGTTTGAGAACTCTGGTGTGAAGAAACCCCTTAACTACCAGTAAAGTACCAACCATCTAGCATACTATGGTTAGAATTTTACACATACTGGATATTTCTTAAGTCTTACAGAAGACACCTTTCTAGTCCCAAATGCAGTAGAAGTGGAAAGGTGACAGACAGAACAACAATTTGCAAATAATGAGTGTAGCCTTATGGTCAATAGTTGGTGGTTCTCTCATGTTGTTCATCTAACATGAAAAATATTAACTGAGCTGTGCAGAGATCCCTCAGAGAATTTCCTTTCCCATTCATGACTTGAATGGGAAAGCTGTCCATTCACTATGATGTTCCTAAAAGGTATATCATAATGCTTATGCTGACACTCCTCATTCTTCTCAGGAACAAAGAAAATGTATGTAAAATCATATGAAGAGGCAGGTGGCAAGTCAGTCCTGAATTGTTTCATAGAATCATAAAATCATAAAAGTAGGCTGGGTTGAAAACATAGAATTCTAGAATTACAGAATGGTTTGTGTTGGAAGGGAGCTTAAAGATTGCCCAGTTCCAGTGCTCCTGGCCATGGACAGCAATACTTTTCACTAGAACAGATTGTTCAAAGCCTCACCCAGCCTGGCTTCAAACACTTCCAGGGTTGTGCCATCCACAGCTTCTGTGGACAACCTGCTCCAGTGCCCCAGTGCAAAAAATTTCATCCTGATATCTAATCAAAACCTACTCTCAGTTTAAAGGCATTACTCCTTGTCCCATCACTACATGCCCTTGTCAAAATTCCCTCTCATATTCTCTTGTAGCCCCATTTGGGCACTAGCAGACCCTGTAAGTTCTCTGTGGAATCTTCTCTTCTCTGGGCTAACAGCCCCAACTCTTGCAGCATTTCTTGACAGGAGAGGTGCTGCAGACCTTTTATCATCTTTGTGGGCCTTATTGACAGAGTACTGCAAGTGTGCAAGAGTAGAGCAGCCAAATGCCCTCCCTCGACCTGCTGATTATCCTCCTTTGGATGCAGCCCAGGACATGGTTGGCTTTCTGGGCTGCAAGTGCACATTGCTGGGTCATGTTGAGCTTCTTGCCAACCAACACCCTAAAGTCTTATCCTTAGAGTTGTTCTCAGTACATTCTACCCCCAGCCTGTATTTGTGCTTGGGGTTGCCATAACTCATTTGTAGGACCTTGCACTTGGCCTTCCATATATGCAGCATACCTCGTATGTTGTCTGTCAGACAGAAGATAGGCTGCTGTGGGTAGAAGAGCCCTTCACAAGGATGGATCACCTGGGATCTTTTAGAGATCCCTCCAGCTGGTGTGGTCACCCATTGTGGACTCCTGCCCCTGACTTAGCTGTGTCTTAATCCAGGTTTTCTCCTGATGGGGGAGTGATTCTAAAGAAACTTTCAGCACTCTCTGCTTTAAGATTATTAAGTCTTATCAGAGAAGTAAGGTCACTAGCATGACCCAGACACAGCACACAACAGAGAATTCAGCAGAATGCCTGTAGAATGCTGAGAATGATTGCTTATCAAGATAACACGACCTTCTTAAAGGTAAATCATCCAATTAAAACTTAAAATGAAAGATATTTTCACTTTTCTACTAATGTTAGACAAATGCTTTTGTCACGTATACAGGAACTGTGGAATTTTTCAGCCAATAATTTCAGACATCTTCTACTACAGAATATGGCATACTAGAAGAAGAAGAAGAAGAAGGTCTAGAAACAACAACAATCCTCCATTTTGGAGTTTTTGCTTTTTATCTATTTACTGCATTAATAAACCCAACACCTTTAGATTTTTCACCCAGTGATAACCTTACATAACATCTATCATTTAGTTCTCACTAGAGTAGATTCTAGTTCTTCCCAAAGAGTTGGCAGTTTTCTCCATGGATAAAGGTCAAAACCAGTGTTGTCCAGGGGGGTAGAACCCTTCAAAACAGGCAGGGAAATATTCTCTGCATTCTGGGTTCCCATAACCCATAGTGACCACCCACTATCTGACTTAGATCTAAAGGCAAAAATCTTCCAATGTGTAACAGGGGTTACTTCTCCTAGTAGTGAGCATGGTTTGGCAGCAGGACATATGTCATACAACACCATCTTACACTGCAAAATAAATATTGTTATGTGACTAGGTAATTTATGCCTTGAAGTAGTCTATCAGATATGATTTACTGGATCTGAACATCCAGAAGTCTATAACTTCAAATAATAGTAATCCTGAGAAGATGGTCTGAAAGAGATTCTGTATCATTTGCAAGAAGTTGAATTATTGTTATATTCTTTATAATCTAAAGAAAATTACAATAATTTCTAAACATATTGGTCATTATTGGTCAACAATATTATGCTCTATAAATCATGTCAGGCAAGCCATTGTTCTGTTTATTTATATTTTAGAAATTTTTGGAACAAGGAATATTCTGAGAAAAAATTAAATAAGTCTAGTCAACAATAGTAAAGTATTCTTAGCAGTTAAATGACTAGAAAAGCTCTTAGTAAGTACTCAGTAGTCAAAAATTGTAGAAAGACCTGTGTGTGTGTATTTATTGTAGACAATAGGAAAGAAAACAAGTCTCTACTACCACTACATTAAATAATTCATTGCATAAAATTTAAAAAAAAGTCAAATTCAACAAAAATTGTCATTTCAATGCATAATTATGTCTGTATACAAATGTATAAGGCATGCATGTAACAGAATTGACAGTTTCCAGAAAAAGAAACTATCTAAAAAAGAAGGGTTTTAACAAAAGGAAAAGAACAACGTGAAATACTTATTCAATATAACAGTTATTTTATCAGAAGAAACTGACAATTTCTTTAAAAGCATTCTATTCTGAATTTAAAAAGAAAGCCCTGTATCAGAAAATTCATTCTCTAAATCATAGGATGGAGATATATGTAGTAATTTTATTCTCAAATGTAAAACCTTCTAATATCTCACTTCTTTTCATAAACCATTTCTTATTTTTCAGATCCATGTGGATTTTTTTAATCACCTCTGTACTTAAAAATTACTGTACTCATGGCAAGATTTAAGGTTCAGTGTACCAAATGCCACTTCTTCCATATTCTTCTTTACAAATTTTGTCTATTTTGATTTTTTCATACAGTTTGCTTACCTTTGCTGTTTTAGCATATCCTGTCAGAAGTTCACTTTTGAAGTTTGATCAGACTTCAGAAGAAGTTTTTTTTGCAGTCTTTTTTTTTTTTTTTTTCATGCCAACTAACTATCAAAATGAAAATATTTTGGGGTTGGGATAAGTGCTGTTTTGGAGGAGAGGGGGCGTTGTTTTTTTCTATTGACTATCCCATTCTGTCAATTTTGCATTCTTAATTTTACCTTGGTGGGGCATGGCCTGGATACATACCTTTGTATCCTTTGTGTAATCTTCCTTTTCCAGGCCCTAAGGAATTCAGAACTGTTAAGTGTTGCTTAACAGTGACAGAAATAATCCTATAAAGGTTATAGCAGTGATGAGTGATTTCTTTTAACAAAATGGGTTATCATAATCTAAAGCACCCAAACCTGCCTACCAAAAGTCAATACAATTCTTTTCTCTGTTGTTTAAATCCCAAAAATGAAGTTATTCTGAATATCAACTAGTTGAGGAATAAGTTGCTGAAAGAGAAATGTGGTCCTTTTCTGGTAATCTGAGGACAGAATCTGGTTTCTGATGGAGTCAATGAATGAGAAGTCTGTTGGATATGTCCTTCACTATACAGTTGTTAACTGTGGGTGCAATTTGAAAATCAATATGAGAAGCACAGTGAACCTTGTCAGTCCATGAAGATTCAAGCTCTATACTTCAATTTGACTTTTAGGATTTGTTTCATATACAGAGTAGCATAGGGACTATTTTAACTGTACTGAAAGCTAATACACACCAGAATTACCGGTGATAAACCGTAGTCAAGAGGTTGTATCTATGTTTGGTGAAAGTAGGTATCTGAACCAATAAACTCGAGCTTTCCATTCTTGTGATCACATAAGCAGGAAACCCTATCCTACCAAATTAGAAAATTCCATCTGCCACAAATACCTTGAATAAATTTAGCGGAGATCAGCAGCTCATTGTATATCCCTTCAAACCTCTTTCCCTCTTTAATACAGTTACTGTGTTAACTGCTGTACACAGTTCAATCATCATGTTGTGTTTAAGCACGTTGTGTTCAAAGCACAAGCTCAAGTGGAGCATTAAAAAATGAGCAAGCTCAGCTTTAGGAAATTAAAGCTTGGTTATATGCATCTCTTATTTACTCAAGAAGCCCTGCTAGACTTCTTATGCCATGCCATTGAGGGGACCATAACTTTTTCATTTCTTTAAAAATGCTATCTGTAGCAATTGTCCTGAACAAACTTGTCAGTTTGTGTGTTGTCAGATTTTGGAATGTTGTGCCATATCTTTGTTTCCTTCTGTCTTCTATCTAATTTTTTGTCCTTTTTTTTTTGTTATCCTGCCTTAAGAGACAGACTTTGAATCTAAATTGCAATGAACAATCTAAGTTCCTTTCTACAAGTTAATACTCGCATGAATTTAACAAAATTAGAATTTACAAAAAAGCATTTCCACACTGCAGATACCCTGAATTTAATAAGCATGCCTGGGAAAAAAGAAAAAGAGTAAAGAAATCAGATTTTGTTTATGGATATAGGATTACCTGCATCTCTGGTACAGATTTGATGACCAGTTCAGTTAAGTACCTGACATTTGACCACCAGTTCAAAGTATAATTATTCCTCAGTTGTTTTCCCAAATCAGGGCAATTACTTTAATAATCTTGAGCTGTATTTTCAGTAAAAGCAGCTGTTGATTAGAATACAATTACTTTGTTTTGTTGAAGAGCATTTAAATAAAGAAAAGCAGATGTATTAAGTAGAGAATATAGAACAGTTTACAACACCTTTCTGTAGCATTGCAAATTCTTTTCTGTTCATGAATATGTATTAATAGTTATATATGTGTGTATATATTTGATGAGGATGGCCCTGTACATATCATATAATGCTGCCGAAGGAAAAGGACTCTTGAAATGTAGTTCTGCTTTGAAATCTAATATTATAAAACCCCCTTTATTTAAGTGGCAAAGAGTTTAGTAATTGTGTTTATCGTGTTACATTTTGGATGCATTTGTAAGACAACACAGAACAGTTCCAAAAAGCTGTTTCCTGTGTTGTAGAAAAAGAAGAAGGAATTTCTAGGCAGTTAGAGGCTTGAGACCACCAGATTGCAAAAACAAACAACATAGTAGGTCATAATTTTTATTTACTAGATTTTTAGCAATTAAATTTGCATAAAGAACATTATTAGAAGTATAGATTAAAATTATCAGTGTAAGATTCTGCATGAAAATATGTTTGATTATGATACGAAAATAACAAATCAGTGGCAAAGTTTTGAAGTATTTAACTACCATTCTTATTCATGTATGCAGTAAGGTATTTGTGTGGTTTTCAAACAGATACAGGAAATACATTTCCTGAGAAGTCACATAACTTTTCTGCCAGTTTTATGTTGCAGTGAAATAGGATGAAATTAATTGGGTTTTTTTCCTACACACCCAAAATTACAGTATTAAACCAAATTCTTTAAGTTTATGGGATAAGTGAGTAAGGAGCAAGTGTTCTTTTAAACAGCATTGCCTGTCTCTTCAGTATCCGGTTTATTTTAAAAAATCAGTGTTCACTTCCAACAGTATTCCTCTAAAAGCTGTATTTGCTATAAAGGCAGAGTGTTATCAACAACTACAAAACTGATTTACATAAAATAGAAACAGAGAAGATTATCCTCTTAGCCTTATCTATATGTGTTATGTCAGGGTCTCAGAATGCCAGCCAGTGGAGTTAAAAAGCAGTGTAATCTGAGCTCCTCGAAATCCTGCCAGTTTGTCTCTTTGTGCTCTGTATTTGGGAACAGACTTTTGGGGAAGGAGGGTCTGCGTTCAAAGCATGCTCACCAGCGAAGGTGCAATTGGCAATATAGACAATTTGAACTGCTTTTCTGAACAAACCCTGGGTGTGGCAAGGACCTGTGTCACTGGCAAGTGATAGAAGAGCAGAGTGGAAATGAAATTGCTGTTAGCATTCTCTCCATCTGGGGCATCATCTTGCTTCTCACTATCATTTCCCCAAGACATTTCCCACCACGAGGAGTAGAAGTTAGCAAAAAGGAAGCAATCATCATAGATTTCTGTGCACCTTCTGTCCATCTCTGTCTGATGGGAAAGCAACTTGCCTCCTCAAACTCTAATGATCATGAATGCGTATTAGCAGCCACTATACCAAAAATATCTTCAGAAACAGACTTGGAGAGTAAAGTAAAATGATGCTGATAAAAAAAACTTGAAAAATGGTATCCCGTGTTATACTTTGAAAGTTAATTAGTGATGATAAACTCTGTATTGGCTTAATTTGTGTAATATTGAATATCTATCTAATTTGTTCATTAACAGTGAGGATTAAAAACTCAATAGTGCCCAAAATCAAAGAGAAAATATCCTGTTTGGGGTTTTTGCTTATTCCCTTTGGTTGCATTTGATATATGTGAAGGATCAATTAATGTGGAAAAAAAAAGTCTGTAGGTTAAAAATCTGCTTGTTTTTTCTCAGTACAACATGATATGCTTCTGCTGAGAACAGTGATGCAGAGCTCAAGGTCAAAGTCATTTCTGTGTTGTGTAAGGTAATTCTTGTTTGTGGGTTCACAAATCCATATTGGCCTTCTGCAATAAAAGATACCTTGAAGTGGGGTAAGCAGTCAATTGTAATGCCTCTGTAACAGAAAAAGGCAAACCAAAAAACACCACCCCCCAAAAACTCTATAAAGAGCTACCAGCCTTATTCTAAGTTATAGAAAATGAAAAAGGGATAAGAAAAAAAAAAAAAAAAAAAAAAACAAGAATATGAGAAGGAAGAATGTTGCAAAGAATATGGGTTAGCTGTAGGCAACTGAAAATGAGCTTGGTAGCCTTTGCTCACGGTCATGTTCTGATCTGGAGTTTTTCTAAAACCTGCAGTGAGGATTTTCTTAAATCTTGGGAAGCAGTGTATGCAACTAGGAATAATTTTCTACCTCTAGGAAAGAAAACTTTTTTTTTCTCAACATTTTTCATAGAGATTTGATACTATTTTTATAAAATAAATATTATAGATAATATTTATGATAATATTATAAGCATTATAAAATAATTTTTTCATTTAATATTTCATTTCATATCTGCTATCCTAGTTTTTTTACTTACAATAGAAAATAAAGCACATTTGTTTTCTGTTTAATTTTTTTCCCTTTTGCTATTTTCAATATTTCTGAAGGATATGAAGCTTAAAAATATCCAAATTATGAGCTGGAAAGTGGAAAAAGTAGCTGAAAAGGGAAGAAAAGAATTTGAACCTACAGTTATATTGAATTTATAGCTGGAAAAGGTCAGAGGTTTTTAAAAAAAGTCTATTTTAGAAGATTTAAAAGGCTAAAATATTTTCAAAGAAAGCTATAAATTCTTTCCAAAATTCTTAGCCCTAGCTCCCTTTATGTTTTCTTGGCATTGGTAAACCACTTTAATTTTGAACTATTCTCAATAATGTAACATAAAACTTATTCTGCCTCCTAAAAAACACATAAAGTCCCTATATTGCTAAATTCTCCCAAAGGAGAAGAACACCAAATCACGAATCAGAGTCACAGAATCATTGAGGTTGGCAACTTATTTTGTTCTTTTAATAAATAAGCGTAAAAGGCACAAGACATGCATTCCTTGGAATTTTGGGAAACACGCTAGCAACAAAAGTATTAGTGAAAGAAGATTCCTGTGTATGCAACAGCTTTCAGGCTTGAATTCTCATTAATTTATTTATGCTTACATGAATTTAATATCTATCCACTGAGATTTTGCTCAATGGGCCCAAAAATATGAATTCTTTGTAGCAGGAAAAGGTCTTTAGATTGCAGTCTTTCAGAAGTTTCACAGAGAATCTTGTCCTGGTTTACTATCATAGAATCAGAGAATCACAGAACCACAGAATCATGAAATTGTTTAGGTCAGAAAAGACCTCTGAGATCATTGAGTTCAACCTTTGACCAATCACCATCATGTCATCTAAACCCTGGAATTAAGTGCCATGTTTATTCATTTCTTGAACACCTTCTCAACTGTGACTCATCCACTGTCCTGTTCCAATTCCAAAGTTCCAAAGTCATGGGTTTTTTCTTTGGTATATTCTTTTCTGGTCCTTGATTTTTATTATTCTGGTGACAAAATCTTCAAAAGGCTTACTCCCCTTTAATTGGAAATTTAATTACCTATCTGGTTGTAATTTTTTTTTTTTTT
>VZRO01001918.1:506158-530812 GCA_013397915.1 Daphoenositta chrysoptera
TTTTTAATTATGACAGGAGTGCTGTGTGATGTTCAGGCTGCCCTCAAAAACGTAGCTGAAAAGACATTTTAAATAGTCTTTGGTTGTGATAGAAGAGGACAGGGAGCTGATCAAAGCATACATAAGTGGTTACCTTTACCCCCTCTTGAACTACAGAACTCATAATTTTATCTATTATTGCTGTTTTTAATTAATCCCTCCCATGGAAAGGAAACCCAATAAACACTTGGTTTTGTGTTCCTGCATCCATTTATCTTCATGAATGGAAATATAAAATATAGGGAGAGGATAAAGAAATAGGAACAGCAACGGTCTGACTAAAGCAGTTTTATGTGCAGTAAAGACATACACTAATTGCTGCAAAATACTGATTGGTGCTTCTTTCTGGAAGCCCTGCCTTCCCTAGTGTTTTTGGAAATGTTGATCAGTACAAATTGTACCTGAAAAGTTCAGGACATTTCCTAAATTAAAACTGGAAAATATAGTCAGAAAATTTGTATACTCCAGTCTAGGAGAAAGCAAGGATCTACAAAGACATAGATTAACATTGGCCTGACTGTATTGCACAATTAATTTATTGATATTTTATTCTTTTATGTATGTATATCATAGGCTGATTATTAAAGAATGTAAAGTGAATGCTCAAAACCTAATCTTTCAAAGAATTTCTGCTGGAAAACTAAAAATATAAAAATATAAGCTTATATTGCATTAAATGTCCTGATAATTTTAGAAGAATATCACTTTCACTAGTCAGCATTAAATTTTTGTGGGTTTGCATCCAGATTCTTTTCTCATCACCACTTCCAGCAGACTAACTCTATGATTATTTTGTTTGAGCTCAGGGGTTTTTTTACCTGAACAAAAAGCACAAATTGTTGGCACTGGTTTTGGTATGTTCTGTCACATCAGTTTGGAACGATCTGGACCAGGGGACAAAAGCAACTGGGAATTTTATTGTGGATATTGCTTTTACTAAAGTTTAACTACCTCTTCCATTATTAAAGAAGACTGCAGCTCTTCTGGTCTTCCTGAACTCTTTTGGGAACTCTTACGAAAATCAGAGTTATTTCTGAATATTGAAAGATATATGTTGTTTCCCCACTTCTAGTCAAATGACAGGTTTGCACTTGTCCTGTTATCTTCTAACAAGAATAAAGCAATTACATTATTTTCATGGGTGTTTAAAAGGCATGGTGCAGCTATGCACACCTTGTTGTGTAGTTGTAGGTAGAATCACAGACTCACAGAACTGTAGAATCATAGAATAGGTTGGATTGAAAGAGGCCTTAAAAGATCATCTAGTCATCTCCCTGTTGCTGTAGACATGGACATCATTCACTACATCAGGATGCTCAAAGCCCCATTCAGCTTGATCTTGAATTTTTCAATGAAGTTGAACAGTCTTTTCATCCGTCAATACACTCGAGTCCTTCTCTGCCCTCAACCCCTTCATCCCCAGGTCTGAATTGATGTTGGGGATTGCTCTGACTCATCTCTGGGACCTTGCATTTGGCCTTGTTACACCTGATGAGGTTTTATGGGACCACTCCTCAGGACTGCCAAGGTCCCTCTGCATGTCATCTCTTCCCTCATGTCTATCAAACTTTGATGTACTAAGGACTAAACCTATTTTTAAAAATTGTTTTTCAACACTGTGAGAGAGGAATTCTGAAATTGCAACAGTACAGAATATTATCCAAAAATGCAGTGTCATCAGTTAGTACCATATTTTTTAGGACTTACAAAATGACAATTACTGTATCTAGCAAGGTATCCTTTTCCAAATAAGATGGCATTTGACTGATGAAGTTAATATTCAGCTATTTAAATATATTAAAATATTAAGATACAGCTATTTAAATGTCAGGAAAGTGCATGTGGGAACAATGGTCAAGGAGACTCTGTTCTTTGTCAGTCAGTAGTTTTATTGGCTCAAGTTTTCCATGGCTGTTTCCTCCAATCAATCATCAGAGATTTACTACAGCAGAACAAAACACACCAAAAAAAAAAAAAAACACCTATCTGCTTTATAGAGATGACAAGGGCATTCAAAAATACCCCAATGATTGAGGACATGCCTTACTATGGGACCATAAGGTCAACTTTCTTACACTTAAAACTTTGATGTCATCAAGATATTCTGTATCCTTACACCAACAAAACAAAAATCTAGTGGAAATATATGCAAAAGCCATGACTTCATACACTCCTATGTGACGACCTAGTATGCTGAAGCTCACCAGGGACAGAAGTAGGGTTGCTTATTTTGGATGTAAATTTTTCCTGATGCTGTGTCTCTCTTGTTATTTTCCCTCTAAATCACCCTACAGTGATAAATCTGGCTGTTTAAGGTGTCTCTTTGGCAGGCTGTCCTTTGATTAGGCAATTTATCTTTAAGATGCCCAAAAAAAGATGTTCTCCATGAACAATATTTGACAGTTAGGTACTTGTACTGTGAATGCTATATTGTACTGACTAGGTAATATACACAGAGAGTGAGATCAGCCAACACAAATGCTCCTTAATAAATGGCCATACTGTGTAATAACAATATATAGCCATTACTATACAGGGGAAAAGATGCTGCAGGATCAGGAAAATATGGACACAATATATTTCATATTAAATAAGATTTATCAAGCTACTCCTCTGCAAAACATGGTTTGTGTTAGACAACTTGTCCTATGGAGATCTAGAGGTTGGGGAAAACAAGATGGATGCTGATTATTTTATGAACCATGTGAAACAAGTGGTCTGCAGTTATGTGTGAACAAAAGCCTCTATAATGAAGTAGTCCAGGTTTACATTAAAGCCATATGAAGTATTAGTTACAACATTTAAAACATGGACAGACTTAACTATGTTTTCTCAAATGCCTCAGAAATGGCATATAAAACTTCATACACTAGTGGTGAAGACTTACTAGTCCTGAATTTCAGCTGATATTTCAATACAGGTTTTGGTAGGAAATTTGATTTTTAGCTTCCATTGTTGGCTTTTATTCTAATGGACATGTTATACAGTTTTCCTATACAATGCTCCAGTATATCTGCCCACATCTGCTGCTAAAGAGGATCAGCACAGAAAATTTTGGTCAAAAGAAGCAAATAAGTAAGTAAAATCGAAACTTTCCTTTATCATATAGATAATTGTCCTTGAAATACTGCTAAAGTGAAAATGTCATTTTATAAAAAATAATAAATTTAAAAGTGAATTTTATCCACAGTTTCTCTGGGCAACCTGTTTCAGTGTCTAACAAAGCTCTAGAAAAAGATTCTTCCCTATAACCAATCTAAATCTAGTCTCTTTCAGTTTAAAACCATTGCGCTTGTGTCACTTAAGGCCATCTTAAAAAGTCTTTCTCTGTCTTTTTTATAAACCTCTTTTATTGTGCTGAAAGGCCATAATCCAGAATCCTTGGAGCCTTCTCTTCCTCAGGCAGAGCAACCTGAAATCTCTCCAACTTTTCTCATAGGAGGAGTGTTCCAGCCCTTTAACTTGCTGCATTGGATGAAGTTTTATGGGACCACTCCTCAAGAATGTCAAGATCCCTCTGTATGTCATCCCTTCCCTCATGTCTATCAACTGCACTGCTCAGCTTGGTGTCACCTGAAAAATTGCTGAGTGCTCTCAATCCCACTGCCCGTGTCATCAGCAAAGACATGGAACAGCCCTGTACTGCCCCTTGAGGGACACCATATGTCCCTGATCTCCATCTGGGCATTGAGCCATTGACTACAGCTATTTGCATATGGCCAATCCAAATTACTCCTTATGCATCAAATGCTCTGTCCACGGAGCACTTATCTCAATGATTTAGTGACAAGCATGTTGTGTGGGACCGTGGCAAACGCCTTGCAGAAGGCAAGACAGATGACATCAGTTGCTTTTTTCTTCTCCACCTCCATGGCAGGAGGCCACCAGCTTAGTCAGGCATCTGCCCTTTGTGAAGGGCATCATCTTGGATGTTCCTAATCACCTCCCTGTCATCCATGTGCCTTGACATATGTTCCAGAAAGATCTCTATCATGATCTGACTGGTCAGAGAGGAAAGGTTAACCGGTTGGTAATCCCCAGCATCTTTGTTTTTACTCTTTTTAAAAATGGGAGTAATGTTTCCCTTTTTCAGTCACCATGTGTAGTGGCATGACTTTTCAATTGTTGTGGAGAGTGGCTTGACAGCTACACCACACAGTTTGCTCAGAACTCTGGGATGGATCTTGTCAGGTCCCATGAATTCATATATGTTCAGTTTCCTCAGATGGTCTCAAACCTGATTTTCTCGCACAAAAATGGGACATCATTCTCCCAATTCCTGTCTTGAGGTTGACGGGTTTGAGAGGTGTTTGGAGAGAGATTACAATGGATTTTAAACCTTTAGGCCTTATGCATTTTTTGCACCAATTATGAATGTGCCATGAAATATTCACAAAACATTTATGGCAACAGACTGGGTTTCGTATTAAAACTGCAGTGCCTTTCAGCAGCAACTGCTGGAGGTTTCCAGCTTATGTGGAAATACAATGCTGATATATAATGGTTTGGTTTTGACCCTGCCTTTCCATTTATCTCTTGGACAAATGGCTTTTTTTTTTTTTTGGAACTTGTAGATATTTAGTAATAAATTGTGGGACAGTTTTCAGACTTTAAGCTGGTTTATCAGCAGACCAAGGAAGAAACCTTGAATATGTAAGCTGACTATGATAAACAGACTTTGTTTTATTCCCTGCTGCATTATTTTCAAGTGTTAGCCAGATAGTGAGTTTCTTTTTTCTTTTTCAAGCCATGCCCACTGTTTGCTATTATCATACCATGTTCTGAAGTTAGAGACTATAGACTGCAAAAGGTTTGGAAGATGATAATTGTCATTAATTGTCATGTCACACCAATATTAACTTTGGAATATGAAAATAAAAAGTTGCATTTCCAAAGAAGTGCATGTCATATATTAATTTAGTGTTACTCAGAGGACTGGTGTTGTATTTTTTCTTTATAAATTGCTGAATATAACAACTATACTGGGTTTGCATGGCAAGGTTTTGATTGCAGAGGGGAGGGATGACAGGGGTGGCTTCTGTGAAAAGTTGCCAGAAAAAAGCCATCTCCAAGAAGGACCCACCTCTGACAAGTAATGTAGCATTTCTGACATAATTTATATGAGAGAAAAGGTTGTTATGAGAAAGTAATTGAGGTCAGAGTTTTCATGAGTAAGAATATGTGACAAAAACAGTTCTGCAGGCACCAACGTCAGTGCAGAAGGAGGGGGAGGAGGTGCTACAGGTGCCAAAGCAGAGATTCCCCTGCAGCCCGTGGCAAAGACCTTGGTGAGTTAGGCTGGCCCCCTGAAGGGGAGCCCATGGAGGTCCATGGGGGAGCAGGTGAATGTGCCCAAAGGAGGCTGTGATACCATGAGAAGTGCATGCTGGAATAGGCTCTGGGCAGGGGCTGTGACCCTGTGGAGGAAGGAGCCCGTTCTAGAGCAGGTTTGCTGACAGGGCTGGCCCTGGGCATTGTACAGGAACAGGACCCACAATGGAGCCCTGCTCCTGTAGAACTGCGCTCCCTGAAAGGGACCAACACGGGAGCAGCTCATGAGGAACTGCAGCCTGCAGGAAGGACTTGCATTGCAGAGTCTGTGGAGGAATGTCTCCTGTGGGAGAGACCTCACTCTGGAGCAGGGGTCTCCCTGAGGATGCAGGCGTGGCAGAAACAATATGTGCAACCTCATTCCCTGTCTCTGCACCACTGAAGGGGAGAACATAGAGAATCAGGAATAAAGTTAAGCCCAGAAAGAAGAGGGGGGTGGGGGGAAAGTGGTTTTAAGTATTATTTTACTTCTATTCTATTCTGATTTGTTTGATAATAAATTCAGTTAATTTCCCCGAGTTGGTTCTGTTTATCCCATGTCAGTAATCAGTGAGTGAGCTTTCCCTGTCTTTATCCCAACCCATGAACCTTTCACTATATTTTTTCTCCTGTGTCCAATTGAGAACAGGAATGTTAGCGTGGCTTTGCTGGGTACGTGGCACCCAGCCAAGGTCAAACCACCACAACAGCTCAAAGATCTGAGGTACTGTACTTACATTCTGACTTGTAATTTAATACCTGCTGTTATATAAGCATTAGTGTTTTTTCAGTGAAGTATCAGACAGCATGTCGTTTAGAATACTATGACGTTCAATGATTCTGGTATATTACAATTACGAATATATGATTCTGCATTTTCTATAATTTCAGCATAGTGTAATCCTTAATATTAATGGAATTAATGTTTATCGTACAGCAATTACTTTAGAAGGAATGCTGAGATTCTTATTGCCAAGCACTATCAAGCAACTAAGCACCTGTATGTGGGTCTCCTTTGTACCTACCTCTGGCTTTTCTAACGTGTAGCTGGCACTGCTGCACCGAAGAAAAACCATTAAGCAAAGCTGACAGGAGTCAAAGAAAAAAAAAAAGAGGATGATATTGCAGAGAGAATGACCTCCTTGTAAGAACTTGTTTCTTTTCAGCATCTTCGTCTAATAATGTGTGTCTCAGATAGCTTGTTGGAGAGCTCTAAATGGTATTGTAAATTGGCATAGTCTTAGAGAGAAAAATTACTCCTTTATCTATGGCCAGACAACAGTCTGTATATTAATGCCTTTTTGGTTGTCTTCAGTAAGATAAGCTCTACTTTCCAATGTCCATTCTCCATTATTTCAAAATCATCAGATAAAAAAATACATCCCAAAACATAAAACCCCATATATTTTAAAATTTTGAGCTGATTCACAAAAAGAAAGCAAGACACCTTATAGCAGAAATTACCATTATGACTACACAATCTTCCTATTTCTCAGTGTATTTTTCCCACTGAATACTGTAACTTTCTACCCTGAAATTCAAACTGCATCATGCCTTTGGTTGTTAGATCCCAGACTAATTGTGTTTTTCACTCCCACTTTGGCCTTTGATAGAGGTATCTCCCAACAGAATCATGCCATTGCTGATCAATTTAGAGAGATTCATAAGAGAAGACTACAAAAATTTCACAGGATTGGGACCCAGCCTGTAGCACTCACTCCCACAGATGCTGAGAATTCCCACAGGCTTGGCGTTTTTCAAAACTAAATATAAAATATATTTTTATTTAGCTTTCCCCTGATAAGGTATTTTCACTGCAAGATAGGCATACAGCCTTCTCTCTACCATAGGTATTTGTACACCAGAACCTCCTTCCTTCACCTCCCCACAATTAAAAAATGAAACCATAAAAAAACCCAAAAAACCAACAACAACAACAAAACAAACAGCAAAAAAAGAAACAAACAACGACAACAACAACAAAAAAACACCAAAAAAAAAAAAAAAAAAGGAAGGCAAAACCAGAAAAAAAACCCCACCCACAACCAAATCCCCACCCCAATTAATTAAGCTACATCTGTCACACGATAAGAATGGCAGAGAAGGAGAGGAATAACCAGGATATCTGTGGTTTCTTCTATTTTTAAATACCCCAGAGGCACTTTGATTCTATGGTGATGAGGCTATATATGTATCTAGATAGTTAATTCCTTAGTCCTCTAAGGGAGTCACTGAAAAATAAATGTTGATATATAATTGACTCATAGACATATTGCCTCTGGCAATATGCTATAGAAATGGCATCATGAGATCGAGGGAAACAGATCACAGATTTTAGTAACTGACACTTCACATTTTGTAAGTTTATCCCTATATATTTCAAATGTTAATTGGGATTATAAACCTTTCTACATTTGAGTGAGGTTGGGCTTTATCTCCTTGACAGTAACCTAGTATTATATTTTAAACTTACAGAATTAAAATTACTAATATCAGCATGAGTTGGAATAGTAAAATTACATGTTAATTGTAAATTCACAATTAAAACCGACACTTGCTCTGACATGTGACTGCATGAACATTGTGGTGGCAAAATGCTAGCAGTGCTTTTTTGACGCTGCATATGTAATTAGGAAAAAATTTCTACCTCCTGTCAGGGTTTTCTGTCTAACTGTAGGGTATGTTTTCCATCTCTTTTGTTAATATTACATTTCTGAGGGTGTTTTATTGGTCCAACCAATAACAAACAGTATTCTGAAATTAAGGGGAAAGGAAACAGTTAGTGTGCTTATTGTTGCATGTATAGCACAGGAAATAAAATGGGAAATACTGTAATTTGAAGGCAGAGATTTGGGATGAGTTCAGAGGAGTGATTCGGTGACAATGTCTAGATAGTTAACATTTTTAAGTTTGACTCCTTGAGGGGTATGGTACCTATCAAGCTGTCTTTCTGACAAGACAGCACTCTACTCAGATATGAATAGATAATGCATTTAAAAGCAGAGCAGGGGGGTGGCGGGAAGAATCACAGAATAATATAAACCAACAGTTAGTAGAAGGCATAACTTTAAATACAGATGGGTTGTAATGCATGTCAGGGAGACTTGTACAATTTTAGAATCTTAAGAGACCATATGTGGGGGCAGGTAGTGGGAGGAATGCAAAATTTGTGGGTTTAAAAAATAACAACAGAAAACCTGTGGTGAAGTTCTAAAAAAAGATTATGTTAATTTGTGATTCATTGCCAAATGCAACTAAAGATTCATAGCACCAATTAAATCAAGTGTTCTAACTAAAATATGTTTTTGTTTTAGTCTATGGAAGTTGTGTGAAGTTAGTGACAAAGTGTTTCTCTGAACTACCTAATAATCTTAAAATTTCAATGATGAAGAAGACCATTGAAAATAGGAGAAGGAAGATTTTGCACTAGTGAAAAATCATAAATAAGGTCAGAGCTGTCTTTGTGATGTGTGTAGTTTTGGCCTTGAATGACTCACAAACTTGTACTTATTTGGTTGATCTCAGTGTTTTTGAGATCAAGGATCTGTTATCCCTATATGAGGTTTTTACCCAAGATGTTTGAAACTAGACGTTGTAGGAGGACCGGTTTTATCCTGTTTCACAATGTTTAGCTCAAACACAGTTTATTTTGGATAGTGTTCCATGGAAGCTTCAGAGTCAGAAAAGACACATCTAAAGAAGCTTTCCAAAGGAGTGGGCCAGGAGTCTAAGATGTGCAACATCTCTATGTGGAAATCAATCTGCAACTGTTGACACAGCATGATTTCTCTTACATGGATTTTATGTGAAGAGAAGGATAAATATTATTAGATTTTCAAATCCCCTGGTGTGTACAGATTTGTATGGCTCTAAATTTAATATTTGGACTTAGCAGTCTAAAAAACCAATACAAAACCCAAAACAACCCCAAATGAGAGTGCTAACTAGTGTCCTATCTGTAGTCAAAAAGGTATTCTGATGCATAAAACTAGGTACCCATATATATAAAAATTTTGGTGCATGTAACACACATTAATACTACTAGATACTCCGTCACTTTTTCTTCACAGTACTTATTTATCCACTGACATAATCCACAAATTTCTTGTAAGTCTCGTCAATTGTATTGAGAAATTAAAATTCTATAAAAAGTTTTATTTGGTTTTACCTCAAGTGCATTGCAAATGAACTCACAAACACTAACCTATTTCATTTCTTTGGCACTACAATTTTTAAAGCAGTGAATTGTAAAGTAGTAGTGAATAGTTTTGCAGATATCATCATCCCAAGACATAAGTTGAGGACATTCAGACAGAATCACTAATCCAGAAAACATGGATCCTGCACTCCGAATAGATCTGAGCTCTTTTGGAATGGGTCGTGTCACAATCTGTATAAAAAGGCATATGATCTTTGGTACTTTCACATAAAACAGGATCATGGAGGAGGAGTGCCTAAATTTCATGGATCACAGTAGGCTTTCTAAGTTCAAAGTAGTATCACATACAACTAATAAAAAACCCACCAGTTCAAAAAAGATCTTCTCTGAGAAATCTATGTTATCTCTGCTGATATTTGGAGATCTTTTGTATTGACAAAATGAAAAAAAATTCTCAGAAATTCCTTGATTTCTTAAAAAGTTTAAATAAATTATGTAAGCAACTAAAACATAGGCACATAAAGTATTATATTTCATACTTTACTTGGAAATAATATAGTAAATCCAATACCATAATTAACACAGTAAATTGTTAAATCCTAAATACAGGGAAAAATTAAAAGCGTATTTGCTATAAACCACCAGGGAAAGAAAAACTAAAATAGATAAATAGTATTTAAGCTTTTTATAACAAACCTGAAATGTTCTGACTACCATATAAAGAATAATAGTATTTAAGCTTTTTATATCAAACCTGAAATATTCTTACTACAATATAAGGAATAATGAAAATAAATAGATTAAATAAACTTCAATTTTATTTGTTTGCTTTGCTTTGCTTTTATCTTAATTTTTTTATGATTCAAGAAAGAACAAGGTTTATTTAGAAATATTAATAGCAGACAAATTTTCTGAAACACCTGTTCAGACACTCAAACGAACAGCTAGGCTGGGGTGAGAGAGACAGAAGATGAAAGATGATCCAGGGTAATAATTGATACTAATTTTATTTATAATGTTCTATTACCCTCTCCACTCAATCCCTGTTGGATGATCCATGGAGCTTGACATCATAATTAGTCAACCAGAGACACAGCTGAAATGTTTACAAAGAGCATGATGGTTTCACAAACAGTGGCATTCCTGGGGCCTGGAGAGGGACAGCAGTGGTAGTGAAACACCTGGTCTGCCTTTGTCCTGTCCACCAAAAAACTACACACTCTTTTGAATTTATGAGTCCCCTAAAGGCCCAGGAGGGGGACTACCCACACTCTGAAGGACACACACAAACAAACAAAACCCCAAGATGTGGCACGATATTAGAACTAAGCCCAGAGTCCTAATATCTTGAGGGCAGAATTACAAAGTCCTGCAGACTAAGGAATGAAGAATGTTTTGAGTGGTGAATGGTTCTGAGATAGGGAGATCTCAGCAGAGGCAGGCAGAGAGGTTGGCAGGTCCCCAAGAGATAGGGAGACCTTCATCATACAGACCAGAAAATTGTGGTTCCTCCTGCAAAAAAGAGCTTTCATTTTTGTCATTAATGGAGTAGAACTGTTCTTTTTTTACTGGGTTAAAATAAAAGGGTATGTAGGAAGTTAGAGGTCAGAATGTCTGTGGTACTTGTTTCGGCTGGCGGGAGCACTAAAAGCCTGCAGGAAAATATCTTGTGTTTGAAAAATAAGGAGCAAGCTACTATAGGTACATACTCCAGGATTTCAGAGAGCATCATCAGCACAACAACTGACACCTCTGTAGCAAAAATGAAACTCCATGGGTGTCTACAGGTCCGTAGAACTTGATGTGTGGCCACACTTCCAAGGAAAACTGCCCGTATGACAACATCTGGTTAATTTTTTATATGCTGAGAATATGTTTAAGGAATATGATTAACATTATCTTTTGCTGAGACTTTTCTGTTCATATTGCTGAGACTTTTCTATTCATATGCTGCTAGCTTTTGGAAAGCCCAACAACACTCCAGCTGCTCTATAAACAGAAAGTCTCTGCCCTAGGAGTATATGGTTTTATGACAAAAAAGAAATATCCCTTTTTTTACTTCTAGCAGTATTAGAGAGCAACAATACCTGAGAGAAAATGGTATGAAATAGCATTGGGTTGGTGCATCACCAGTAGAGTACATGGTAAGAGGCTAGGTGTAATGCACACATGCACAGTCCTGCTGGTTTTCAGTAGGATAAATCTCTAAGAATAAATGTTCAGCAACACTGAGAAAGCACCCTAGTCATCTGTTTCAATGAAGCTGTGATAGCATAAACTGGAGGGGATTGCCACATTCTAGTGAGATTGCAATTTGGACTGCTGAGCTTTCATTGCCAAAGGGGATGTTTGGGAAGCAATGAGCTTATCTTTACTTTTAAGTGTGAATTGACAGATAGGAATAGAGACTTCTACCCTCTCTCAAACCAATTTGAGATCAAGATTCAAAAGTCATTCTACAGGGAAGAACCGAATGCTGACACAGAGAAACCTTTACTGGTGGGTAGTTTGTGTGAAGATTCTTGTCTGAATGTTGCTTCAAAAGCAATCAGATATTCCTTTTTTGAAATACCCCAAGAAAGTTTTTTGCCTAGCAGAGACTTTGAACAATAACCATTGAAGATTAGGCTCCTAAGTTAATTTATACCTCATTAAACAAACTGCAGAGTCTTAAAAGTTCTCAAATTCTGCTATGGTTAGAGCACCCTTGAAAGTTTAAAACCAACAAAGATGTGAGGGTGGTCTTAAGGACCTGCTCTTTTTGAGTAAAAGGACAGTGTATGAGATAATATTTCTGTCAACAATAAGAAGTATATAAAAAATGTTTGAATCTTCCTATAAAATTGTGACCATGTAAGAAGTGTTTTGCTGGAGTAGCATCCACATCTGTTGTTTTTTTCCTCCCAGCAAGTGCAAAAACTACTGTACCCTGATGTATTGTGAATGCAAATGAAACATTAGAATTTCTTTGAAGAGATTATGAAAGAAAAATTATGACCTTTTTTTTAGTATAACATAAAGTAAGTTTAAATGCTGTGGAATATTAGCATGCAATATTTTTTTGCCTGAATATGAAAAAAAATTCTTAGTTTAGGCTAAGTATAGGGTTGGGTTTTAAAGTTTTGGGGTTTTTTTTATTTGTCAAATATGCAGAAGTTTAAAAATTAAAACTTAACAAAATGTAAAATTTATTTTTGGCATTTAATAGGTGTTTTATTATAATCCTAACAGATTATATTAAAATAAAAACATAATTAGTTTTGCATCAGAATTCATAGTTAACAAATTTTCCTTGCTATTCCAGAACAAAATATTTCTGCAGCATATGCATTTTCATATGTTTGTGCTCTGAACAATTATGTTTTTCTGTGTAAATAACTGGTCTTCCAGTAATTTAGGATTTTTTAAAAAAGCTTATATATTTCAACAGCACTATTAAAGCTAACCCTAAACTTAATTAAGAAAAACATTTGAAAAAAAATACAATCATATTATTTGTTTATGTGGATTAAGAAATCATGTAGTAGAGAGCAGATACTGTCTTTTTCTTTCTTGTGAATAGTTAAATATAATTCTATAGGCCTGTTTGAATTTTTTTTTCCTCTGGCTTGTTGTGTATTTTATTATCAGAGTTAAATAAAAAAGTAAATGTGTTTCCGTTTTGGTTTAGGAATGGTTCTTCTTAATTAAGTGCTTCCACTGAGACTCACCAAACCACATTGCCTCTGCCTGCAGTGGGATGGGGAGAAGAACTGAGGACACAAAAGGCAAAAATCACGGGTTGAGATAAGAACCATTTACTGGAAACAGCAATGAGATAAGAAAACAAACAGTAACAGCAACAGCAGCAATACTAATGACAGAGGGTACAAGAGAAGAAATGCTTCCATTCACCATGGAAAACCCTGACAATAGACAATTCCTGACCTCTTCCTCTGGCTCGGAATCAGCATCACCCAAGCTCTTCCTCTGGCTCGTAACTGGGGCCGCCCCATTATTCCCTCGGCCACACCATCATTCCCTTGGCCACCCCATCCTTCCCTTGGCCATGCCATCATTCCCTTGGCCACACTTACTCAACCATAAGGAACCGCTTCTTCCTTTTCAGGAAGGAAGGCACTCCCTTTCTGCTGCCCCCAGAAATTACATGAGGTGGAATAGAATAACCTCCATGTCCCAGTCATGCCCGTTCCTGGTTACTGCGAAAATTAGCCCTGTCCTGGCTGGAACCAGGACAGTTTCTGTGTTCCTGCTTTCCTCCTTTTCTTCTGTTTAACATAATATTTTTTTTGTTGTTAAAGTGAAGGATAATGCAGTCTGGTAGGGATCTGGCATGGCACCTACCCAGAGCAAGTTCCGCTGTGGGGAAGACTAGGCTGCTCCAGGCTTTTCCCAGACAATTGTCACTTCCTCCAGGTCCCTGATAAAAAATTTGTGCAATCTAGGGCCCAGAAATACCCCTAAATCTCTCACCTTATTAACAGTTTCCAGATTGGCCCATTATTCACTATTCTGTGAACCAAACAAACTAAGTCCATTAATTTGCCAGTGACCAAAGTCAGCTACTTCCTGTATTTTCCTTTTTTTTTACTCACTGGCACTCTGCCATGATTTTGGTTAGTCAAACTTACCTGTTATCCCAAGATAGGATATTCTATCACTGGAGTAGCCAGTTTTCCTGACCTCTTCTGCATTCCCTAATATCTCGTATGTCACTTTACTAATTAAGTTGAAATTTGCTCTAAATATAGATTTGATCCTAGAGCCCTTTTCTCATTAACTGGAACTTGTGTGCCACCACTATATCCAAGACAACCACTGATTGTCACTAATCCATCCGCTCTTTTGTATTCATAAAGGTAACTGTGAGCAGATCCAGCTGTGCACCACTGTTGGTTGGACCATCTAGGACATGTATCACCCTCCAGAAACCTTCTTTATTGCTTGTGTTTTTAGTAGATAGTTACACTTGTACTCTCCTAACATGTAGACTTACTATCAGGTTAATGAGTACCCACTAAAAGGAGACACAGTCAAGCACTCATTTATTTTTCATTATTTGTGACTTGTGAATGTATAAAAAACCCCAAAACAAAACAACAAACCCATACTATAGAAAAGACAAGGGGTTTAATCTAGCTTGTAAATATCATTTAATGTCTCTAATACACAAAGCTTGAAGCAGCTAATTACTCTGTGTTTTAAGGACCACTTTTAAACCCCCCCTAAGGTTTCTGGTGCTTAAATGCTTCACAGAATCAAAGCTGTTTCTTTAGACTCAGCTTTGAAATTAAGATCAGTGAACACTTGTTAGTGCTCCCATGTTGTCATCCTTGTGTCCACCCGCTTGCTCGCCACTGTGAGACTGGAGATCATGAAACTGAAACAGCAGCTGACAGCAAAGACAGATGTTCTTAATAAAGGTTAGACAGTTCTCAAGAAGCAGTTTCAAGCATAAATAAGAGGACTGAAGTTATATGTAATGGGATTTTGCAAACTGATTTGAGAGCCAAAAAGTTGGGAAACAATTTATCAGCCCAAGATGCCATAGTGACTGTACTGATACACAAAGCTAAATCCTTTCAATGCCAAACGAACAGAAAGGTGAATATGAGTACGGGGAATGAAGTTACTGACATTCAAGAAGGCCCAGAATACAATGATATCAAACTTCCTGAAATTATTAGAGAAACAACTCTTGGCAAATATTTTACCTTGTATGTTTCATACTGTTCAGCCAGTAGCTGAGTCACGTAACAACCTAAAGTTGAGAAGTCAGTGTAAGAATATATATTTTCCCTCATTCTTTCCCTCTGCAAGAATGCAGAGGTAAATTAACTAGTTCATCAACAACTGAGAAATGTTGGTAAGCAAAGTATGGGACACCGTGAAAGAACAGAACACATGAATCCCAAATACATGAACTTTATTCCTGAATTAGGCTGGCTTACTTTTGTAAAAAGGAAGAAAATGCCCAGATTTATATGGTTTGTGTTATCTACAAAGCAACTATCTGCAAGATATAGCCACGGTAACTATATTACTTCCCTTTATCATTATTTTGCAGGACTAATAGTTTCTCTATGAGCTGAAACTGAAAACTCACCTTCTCTGAATGGTAAACCCACTATTTTCTGTTGTGAACTGCAAAGAACTTCTGTTTTGTAAAGAGCATCATTTCCTTACTTTGAGTTGCTGTAATAAATTATTATGTTTGCATACTCTACAACTGCATGCAGACAATATCAGAGGTTATATTTTTCTTTTCACTTTAGTTGAACTGGAATGCACAGATGCCATGGGCCTATTAGTCTCAGTGCCAGCCTGAGAAGGGCAAAGAGTCTTGTCCTGGCCATACTGAATGGGAGTAACTTCTCTGGGTCTGGGCCAAGCGTTCTTCTGCTTAACTGAGGCAGTAAGAAGAGACTAAGCTGAAGTTTTTAATGACAGTCTAAATAATGGGTCATAACCAAATAAGGCATTCATTATTACACAAGATACCAAAATAAACAGCTCCTTGGTCACCCCACCTTTAGTACTGTGTCAGGAGTATTTAAGACACAGCTCCCAGAATTCTACAATACTAGATTAAACTTCTTTCACACTGTAAACGTTTCAAAAATTAATTTATTTTAATAACTTTAGTTAACTAGATTTGGAAGGGTTTTATTGATTTTTTGTAATTGAACAAGTTGGTAATTAAGCAGACTAGAGATTCTGGTTTCTTTTAAGCAGACATTTTACTGTACTTCAGTCTCATGATGTACTTTAAAGAAAAAGTTTCTTCTGTTAGTACTTGGATCTCTGAAGGTCAGACTGTGATATTGGGAGACCTCATCTGGCAATACTCATGGGCCGGATTCTGAGTTTGTAAAGCCATTGTACGTCTTATCTAAGGAAACTAATAACACAAAACCATATTTAGGAATGTAAAAGACAAAAACAACCTTTGTCTTTATTATACGTTAAAGTTTGAGAGTTAAAAATTATGGTTTAGAATTCCGTGGTTTACTTGTAGACTAATAGTCTCCCTGTGTGAGTGAATTTTGCTATGGAGCCTATTAACCTTTTCTATCATAGAAGTATTGGAACATACACTGACTTGGTTCTCTCTCAAGCAATATATTAAGATATATTTAAGTGTTGTAATCTGTCAGAACATGGAAAGAATTGTATATCTCTGCAATTTATGGTTCTAATCAGATTTCCCAAGTTAAGGGTTGTTTGTCTTCTTGCGCTGTCTCCTTACAGTTATTGTATTGGGCATTGTACAAACATTTGTAGGAGACATTCTGAATAGGTAAGACAGTCCAAGAGAGTGTGTACTGGGAAGATTTTTCTAGTGACAAATGCAAGTAGAACTTTAGAGAAAGTGAGAGGAAAAATGCTTAAATTTCCCATTAAGCCCCTTGTGCTCTTTTCCATTTCACTTTGCTTTTTATACTCAGAATTTTTGTTACACAGAAATCAAATTATCTGTGACTCACTTGGAATTTGACAGAGTACACTGAAATATCTGGGTAGTACACTATGCTAAGTACAATAGTGGAAAGACAATACCATAATACTACCTCTTGGTTAATCAAAGTTACTTGAAATATTCAAGCAATCTTAGTAACAATAGATTTATTTATTCTGTTATGATATATCTGGCAGAAAATAGACTCTACCCGACCTTGTGTGGATGATTTTGGATGAAATGAAGAAGAATTAGTGTGCTGTGTGAATAATAAGTAAGAATGATAAAACATGTGAGACCCTGACATGGCCAACACACCAGTTTCCTTGTGGTGTACCCAGTGCTTCACATTAAAAACAGGAAGGGTTCCCTGTTCACATAAGTTTAAATTCCAACTTTTTCTACCTTAGCAGTTAGCATTTATGAGTTTATAGTTTTAGAAATATTTCACTCTAAGTAATCAAGAAAAAAAATTGCAGTGGGTGGATGAGTTATTTCCTGATTGTGAATTTTACCTCTTGGAAGAGTATCAGTATTTCTTTGAGAATACACTTACAGAGAGAATTGTTATTAGGAAATTTTAGGGTGGAACTTTGTCCAGAAAAGTAGGCATTTTCATCTGCTGAAATGCCTAATGAATTTAAACTTTAAAAAGTTTTAAAAATATTTTTTCTTTGGCACATCATTATAGTATTTTTCCTATAAAACTTCGGAGGCACTCTGTTGAGTATGCAAAGTCTGCATCACGTCTTAAAATATTGCTTTCTCTGGCAGTATTTTCCCAACAGCAGTGACACTTCAGATTTAATTTTCTTCATCCATAGGCTTTAATGTTGGTTCACCATCATTATGCTTGCCAGCACCAGTACTGGCACTATATAGCTGTGTGAAACTGTATCACTTACCTAATGTCATAGAAAATTGCTGAAAATACTGATCATTCAGACCCAGGCTGTACAATTTCTCTCATCTATCCTCTCTACAATAAAGTTTCACTTTCACCAAAATTTTCCTTCACTGCTGATAGATCTAGTATTGCAAATCATAGATTCTAGACTGCTGAATCATGAAAACAGGTTTGTAGAAAGGTGATTTCCATAAATAAGAAGTGGCTGATAGATTAATCGGTGGGTACATCCACTATTTTTCCCTGCTCTTTTTCTTTCTTTTTCTTTCTTCTCCTCTGATCTCTTCCTGTCTTTTACATCTCACAGTTCTTGGTCATGTTAAAATATATGCATTATATTTGTCATTTTTTTTGCCAGTAGTTTTATTGATGATCTATATTTAGAAGACATGTGAGATAATTCCTACTCATAGTTAGTTTCCTACAGATCTGTGCAATAACACGTTGAAGTTTTTGTTCAGTTTTTATGCATGAACTTATGGCAGTGTCATTAAGTTTCTTTTGATATTTCAGTTACATTAGGGAAGTAGAGGCATTGTAGCCGACCAAACCCTGCTTGGCACCTCAGCACATTTGCTACTCCACATCTGGAGCAGTGACTCCAAGGACATTGGAACTTTAGCATTATTTTTTGTATTGCATTCTCTTTTCCATGAATAGTTTATATTCTACAGAATTAAATGGAAAAGTTGCTGAAAATATTGTGAGCTATGAGTCTTGGGTTTCAGTGGAAACTGAGGACTCTACTATGTACAGCTACTACCTGAAGTATGCTAAGAATGTAGAAGTGTCTGATCTGCAGATACACACGTATTTCTGCAATGAAAGCAGAAAAGGTATAACAGAGACTAGAGCATAATAAACAGTCATGCCTCCAATTATAGGTTCCAGAGGTAATAGAAAACACCAGAGAGAGGATAAATCTTAATTTAAATAGGCTATTGAAACCTAATTGGACCTTAGGAAAAAAAAAAAAAAAACCCAGAATAAATTAATTTATCACCAAAAACTGAATTATACAGAATAAGCATTCCTCTTTACCAGACATTAAAAAATGCTTTTGACAAACGACTCTTTGATTTTTTAAAATAATTATTTTCACTGAAGACTTTACTCTTCAACTAATTTTTATTAATAAGCATTTTAAAAGCCGTATATACAGAACATTTTAAGTTGCATAGGTTTGGTCCTGCTTCCAAGAACGTAAAACTTTTAGTTTTAGTTCATGGAGAAATTCTAGAAATACCCATCAAACCCTAAAATGCAAAAGCAAAGTAATCAGAACTATAGGCCAAGAAAGAGGAAGATATTTTTTGGTTCATGAGGCCATGATTTGACGTATAATACATCATCATGTATTACATGAGTTGACAAATTAAATATAACATGCTTATCTGACACACAGTTCAGCAGGAACATAACCAAATACCTTTCTTCTTTTAAACAATTAGTATAATAGAGATGGAGGTTATTATTAAAAGACCATAAACAGAATTATTACTTTTTTTTTATCATGAGGTACATCATTATATGCCTTAAGGAATTCTGCCATCAGTCATTTTTTTCCAAAATGCATCTCCTTATTCTTTCATTATTATATTTTTACTTTAACAGTTCACTTCTTTTTAGTCAAGGATAGAAAACATATCCTCAAGACATATCTTGTAGGAATTAGTCAAGAAAAGAGACTTCAAGGTGAGAACAACATTGTTTTTTTTTTCCTTTTATTTCAGAACTCTTAAGTTATCTTCAGTCTGTATTCCAACTGCATAAGAAACTCAACCAAAATACCAGTAGGTGGGTTAATGAAACACTTGTCAAGCTCTTCCCAGGTTCTCTGCTTAAGAACAGAAATGAGATTACTCATTTGGAGACCAATCCCGTCCTCACTAAATTAAATGACAAAATCTTGCTTTATCTTCAGTACTGCAGACCAGAATCTAGACCCATAATAGACTAAAATCTGATTTAACTTCAATGCATGATTTAATGCAGACTGAAATCCTTGGAATATTTCAAGGCTTACATGAACATTGGTATTGATATACTGCTCCAACATGTGGCCTGGTCAGATGGGCTTTCAAATCTAACATCAGCTGTTTCGGAAAGGAATACTAATAACATAAACATATATTGATGTTGGATTGACAATTCTTCATATTTATTCCCAGATTGGTCTCTAACACTTAGAAATATGTTTTGACACAAAGGCATTAGGCTGGTTTTCCCTTTTTTTTGTCTCCTTAGTTAAAATTAAGCAGGCGCCTAGCCAGAGGTAAGCATGTTCCATAGAATCACCCTGAAGTGTTGTTCTTACGTGGATGATTGTTGCTCTACTGAAATAATAATGGACAGCAGTTCTATGAATTCAAACAAAATAGGATTTTACAGAGAGGCAGCACAATAGTTCGGGACTGCCAGATCCAAATGCCCTGACCCAGGCTCTACAGTTTAAATTATCATGATTTCCATCTGATATTATAAAAAATAGATGAAATTTTTTTGTGCAGTGTGAAACTGTTAACACATAAAAGGTTAGGAATAATAAAGAAATAATACAGCACTCAGTCATACAGGAAAGAATACTTTTTACATAATGGGGATACCTGGACCCATTTAGTCACTTGATCAAAAGAAAAAAGACACTTAAGAACATCTTGTGTGACATTTTAGGTTGAACATTTTAGTTTTCTTTCTAAACATTTTTAACAAAAATACTGTCAGGTACAAGTATAATTACCAAATAATTTTAAAGTAAATATATTTGAAGATATGGTGGTTGTTCCATAAATGAACATAGTTAATAGACAAATATTACTGTCTTGAAATAAAATTTCATTTTTTCCTCGATATCTTCTGTCATGCTTCCTGAGCTACAGTTGTTCCCAGGAAAAGTTCCCATTTTGACCCATGGGGTGTCTGGCTGTTGGGTACATAACTGGTCTTTTTTATACAAAAAAACTTCATTTCAGCAACCTGAACATTAAAGATTATGTCAGCAAGTACATTTTTAGGAACCTTCCAATCCAAAGGTAAGAATAACCTCCCTAAAGATAAATTTCTCGCATTTTGTAAGAAAGATCATTCACGTATATATGAATGCAATTCTTTCTTAATTTCTCTCATCATATGCACATTTGGAGTATGTGTAGCATACAGACACAGACTTTGAACAACAGACAATTATGTTTTATGCACAGTGAGAAAAAATACATGTCCTCTTTTCCAGTTCCCCTTAAAACACGGTTATTGTGAAAGTATATTAACACTAACAATGTGTAACTTCTTCATTGAATGTTTTATTTCTTTCTTAGAATAAAGTATTTAGCTCTGACCAGTATGAGCAAGGAAAGAACAGCTATGAAGAGCTTGTATTGGCAAACCTGTGTCACACAAATAAATCATGTGAGGATACCACATTTTCAGAGCTGCTTGCAGGCACCTGGTCTTTGCAGGAATGGTCCTTTTTGCCTTCCAGGTGGTTACAAATTGCTGAGTCATCTTCTGAGTTTCCTGCAGGAGAGGTTAGACTCTGTCCCAGAAAAAATGATCAAGAGCAGTTTCACAAAGTGTTTCTTGCTATGTATTTTCCGGTGTATTTCCTGTTCCTTTTAAGAGTTTTATTTTGGGATGGGACAATTCAGTCTCTTTCTGTTCATTGTAGTTATAAATATGCTACATGTCATAATGTCTACTGCTTTTCTTTAGAGATGGTAGTTCACGAAAAGCTAAGGTCTGAGGATTGAAGGTGGTTGAAAAAAAGCGTGTGTGCATGCCCACAGAGACCTAAAGTTGGAAGTAAAATATGATAGTATTTTGCATCTTTAAACTGTCAGGTTTGCATTTTTTCTAGGTTTGCATTTTCTTTTGCTCAAGCTTCATTATAATTTTTCTTAAATGGCCAACCTCAGCCATAGTGTTCATGCACGGCTTGCAAAAAAAGAAATAGATTATGCCACAAAAGAAGTGCTGTTGATTTAAAAAACAGGATATTTACTACTACAACTAAATTCTAAAAATAACCAGACATGCAAACTACCTATCCTACTGTATTAGTTGGGTATAGTGCAGCACTGTCTCTGTTAAACATCAGTTATTTCAGATAGTAGAGGTCATAGGTTCTTGCAGACACTGCAGCTTGGAGATTTTCTCAATTCTGACACACATTAACTCCTATATTAATATTTGGAACATTTTATTTTTATTTCTAGTTTCTTTCTACGTGATTTTGGATTCCCATGGTTTTTCTTCCAGTTGCTCTTGTGACCAACTTTGCAACATTTTCTGATATAAAGTTCACCTCTGCCTTTCACAAAGTTTGAAAAGCATAGTGTAATGCTCAGGATGCAGAATGGGTGGTTCATTTGGGCTTCACTATTAATTATCATGAAGCAACCTCTTTAAGATATGATACTGAACAAAACTTTGGTACTCATGAAATATAATATATACCACTTTATTACTCCTGGAAGAAATTTGGAGTGAAATGCAGGAATAAGACATAGTAAACCAGAAAAATTTAAATTAAAAAAAAAGAAGAAAAAAAGGGAAAGGAATGAAGATTGAAAGGAACATAAGAATGGAAGATACATAATTCCAATTTGGTACGGAATGTTAAGATCTTAGAATCCCTAATTTTCTACTGCACTTAGCAGTGTTTTACTGTATAGATAAAATCAGTTTTTAAATAATTAGTGATGCCATATTTAATTGCAAAGTAAAGTACTGCTCATGAGTGATCTACCAAAGGGTAAAACACTGGGAGGAAAAACATAGAGGGATATATTTTTCTATTATTCTGTTATTGTCCTTCCCACCCTCCCCCCAAACTCTGAACCTTCATGATTCAAACTAGGTCAAATTGAGTTGAAGTGGAGCTTAAAGAAAACCCGGCAAGAGTCAGTACCAGGTGCTCTTCGTCGCCCATACTTTTTTAAGGGTAGCTGTCTAGTTTGCTCAGGATGAACCCCGGAGATGAAATCATACGCGCAGGCGGACGGAGCGCCCTCTGCCACCTCGAGGCCGGGAAAGATCCCCCTCTGTCCCTTTTTGGGTGGCTGCGGACTGCGTCCCCCGCCCTGCTGCCGTGCGGTGACCTGGGGCGAGCCCCGCCCGCCCCGCGCCCCGGCAGGGATGCTTCACCCCGCGGCCTCCCCCGGAGCCTGCGCTGAGATTTTGGAAAGGCTCGGGCCCGTGCGGTGCCGCTCCTCAGGCTTAACCTGGTGCCAGAGCTCGAGGAAGTGGTTACAGCATCCCTGGAGCAGCAGGGGACCAGCGAGATGGAGCTGCACATCTGAGGGTTGGGAAACGCCTATCACAGAAAGAAATCACCTTGATTCAAAAAATCCCGGGAGGAGAGGGGGAGGGAGAAGGGGGAAAGCGTTTCTCAAACCCCAGAAATCAATAGGAGGTAGCCGGCATACTGAACAAAGTTTTACTTTAATGCAGATGAAGTGAAAATTAAAAACCGACCAACCAACAAAGAAACAACTCAAACACAAAAGGACCAAAAAACCTCCCCAATCAAACTCCACAGAACACAAAGATACCCCAACAACACAATCCTTTTTTGTTGGTTTTTTTCATAAAAGGTTTAAGGTCTGTGAAAAGCATTTGCGCATTGTTGTGGGGAGGCAAATGATTGGAAATATTCCTCTTGGAAGACAGTATTGACCAGAGTTAGAAATACCTTCGTAAATTAAATCTCTATGGGATCTATTTCTGGAAAAATCTTAATTAAAAATAGCGCTAACACAAAACTGTATTCTTAACTAAAACGAAAATCCCCACCCCCCACCCCGTCTGTTCTCAGACCGTGTAGTGTTATCAGTGGAACTGGAAACCTTACAGCAATCACCCCAGCATTCTGCTGTAAAGAAGCGGGAACGGGGGGGCAAGAGGGGGAGGAGGGAGGGGAGGCGGCTCCAACGGGTCTCATTGCTGGGAGATACTTTGAGGGCAAAGTAAAAGTGCCCCCTCGGGAGCAGCGCTCCGCTTCTGTCGCCACCGCCGTCTCAGATGCTACAGTATCAGGCGGAGAAGAAAAGAAAGGAGTTTGGAGTTGATATACACGCCGGAGCAGCAGTAAAAAGATATAAGATATCGACACGCTCAGCTGCATCTTGTTAAAAGCTTCCTGCGGGTTGGCAGAATGAAATCTTTATTTAAAATACACAAACTATCGTCAGGGGAGGAACGGAAGGGAAAACACTAAAAGGGCCAAACGCAGTGCTTAACCCACCGGTATAAGCAAAAGAGGAGAAGCGATGAGATTGGTTTGGGGCGAACGGAAGAGGGGGGAGGGTGCCCTCCTTGCAGCCCAGCCACAGAAGCCACCTGGGGACTCAGTGTCGCCACTCAGCTTTGGAGACTTTCTCTTTGATGGTGATAATGATAGTTGCTCTGGTACGGGAAAGAGACTTGTGAATACCAGAAGCAGAATGTGTGCTCACATTTGGGTGTGAATGATAGGAAAACGTGCCTCGCCGCTACATCCACAGCAGCGCTCTCTTAAGTAGTGGTAATATTATTTTATTATCGCCAGCCGGTGGCTTTAAAGGTGCATTATTTTAATGCATTATTAATTGTTTTCTCAGGGCGAGAGGAAGGTGGAGATTTGGCTTATTATTATTAATAGCGAGGAGCTCGCTCCTGTCGCACACGCCGGGGAGCGCGGTGGGAGGAGGCGGCGCCGGGGGAGGCGGTGGCGGAGCGCGCCCCGGCTCCGGGCTGCCTGCGCGGCTGCGGCGCGAACACGCGGGGCTCGGCGCAGCCCCCGCC
>VZRO01001918.1:531232-651654 GCA_013397915.1 Daphoenositta chrysoptera
CTTTGGAAGAATGACTCTTGTCGGAGTCAGCTCTGAAAACAGGGTTACCCCCCAGGAGCTAGCGGCAGCGGCGCCGGATCCCATCAAAACAGAACTGCCTGATGTGGCATGTGCTTCTCTCTCTTTGCAGTTCCTTCTGGGCCTGTGTGGACTAGGGGCACAACGCGGCGCCTGACTGGCAGGAGGGGAAAGCGGAGACTCCTTCAGGTTTCCAAAGAGGTCCGAGTGGACAGCATTAGTAAGTAAATTCTCCGTGCTTGCTTACTGTCCCTGTGTTCTCGGGCTTGTCTAAACCTTTTCTTAGCGTTCATACACATATCTATGCACACACACACGCACATCTGTATGTATGTATAAATACATATATATATATATGTGCATACATCTCTATTTTCAGGTTAGCGTTCTGGTCAGAGAGAAACTTGGCTGTGCTAACTTGGAACTGTTTTTAGTGGGAAGGTGCATTAAGTGGTTTGCTGGTTTTTTATGAGTAGAGAAAATTGCAGGTGCATACTTGTTTAAAGAAACTGAGTGTGGCAAGTATTGTATAATGCCATACCTCAGTTCAGGTGTAGGTATGTGGTAGAATACAGACAAAACCTAAACAAAGAGATGCTCCCTAAGGAGGGGTCTGCAGCATGGTCTGACCTGCAAAGTAATGCCAGGTGACAGGACATTCAGTTTGATAGAAAATGTGCCTGAGTTATAGGTACTAAGAGTATTTTTGTCCGCATTCAGTTGTAAGCATTTTTTAGTCCATATCTCTGAAGTTCTTAAATTTTTCATCAAGTTCTGTATGTATAAAATGTATGTATGTTTTTTCCCCTAATGAGGATGACAGTTCCAGACAACAGCTTTGCTTTCTAGGGGCTTTTATGGGGCGTATTCAAAAGTACTGATGGCACTGTTTTCGATAGGTGAGAAAGATCTAGGGGAAACAAAAAGATAAACTAATTTAAAAGGGTGTCAGGAACAGTGGAACTGAGGTTTTCTGGCTGAGCTGTAGAGTTAACAGAAGGTACGAAGATCATATAAATGTATGTCATGAAGTGTCTGCTGTTAGGTGTTGTTCTGCACTAAATATATCTGCATCTGGGAAGGAGAACTTTTGCAGGCATTATTTCTCTTGGGACAGTGAACCCGTTATCGACATTTGCTGCATTTCTGCTAAAGAAAACAGCTAGTGTTAGTAGTTGAGGGTTAACTGTTTCCTAGGTAGAGAAAAGAAATAACAATGACAGGTTAGTCAATGAAAACATTTGCTCATGTTTGCTAATATCTAAATAAAACCTCAGTGTTATGTCAGTAGAAATACAGTTGAGTCAAGTGTTTTGAATGTACTGGAAGGAATCAATAGCATTTCAGCATTTTTTCTCTATTCCGGCCAAATGGACTTTTAGATTTAAATTCTTCATGTGTTGTATCTATTGTAGGGACAATGTGGATTTGAATTTGAATAAATTAAACTTATGTCTTTTACAAATTCTTGTCAAATTTGGGTTATTTTACAGTACAAATCCTGAATAATAAGTGGGTACTGTAAATAAACAATACAACTCAAATATCTTATATATTATGTCTTTACTGTTCACCTAATCAGAATTAACTTGTGTCATTAGAAACCATTAAACATGAATGTACAAATGAATTTTATTGAACCTCCAAATGTGAAATTCACGTTGCACTTTCAGGTGTAATTCAAAATCAGTCACAACTAATAAATGTCACTGGGAGTGAAAGTTTATCGGGGTCAAATCAAATGTGTTTTTTCATGAAGTAAAGAAATTAGTTTATGTCACAATAATAAAGATAACTAGACAAAATTTATTTAGGAAATTAACGTGACACAAGCAGGAAAGACTAAATCTGCAGTAGCAGATGGATGACATTCAGAGTTGCTTTCAGGTATTCATAATCTTAGAGCTAGGAAGGATTACAAAGCATAGGGTACAAGTTCTGAGCCAGTGAATCAGGGTGACTTTCCTATTGCATATTGTAATCTTTGGGTAATTGGCATTTATGACAGAAAAATACCTCATGAACTGGTGAACTTTAAATTAAAGGATAGCACGTTTTATGGCTTAGTTAGGAATCCTACTGTTAGTGTTTTAGTACTATGAATTTACCTTTCAGTTAAAAACAAACCACTTTTTCCCTCCTTTTTTTTTAATGACTTAGTAACATTTGACACGGCTCATTGCTGTATTGTAATCCCTGTGGACAGCACATTAAAATAATATATCCAGCTAATTTGCATGAACTGTTTTGAGACTGCATGCAGTGAAGTTTATTAGGTGAAGCTTTCGTTTCTGCTAGGTGGTCCCAAACATGCAGCATTGCAATGTTTAATGTCTAACAATGTGTCTATAAAAAAAAGAAAATGTAGATATATATATGTATATATATGTTTTACTAACCAGACAGGAACTATGTTGTTTAGTTTAACTTGAATCTCTACACACTCAATGGCTTTTTTAGTTTGGAGCACAGTCTTGATAACTTGTCTTTGGGATTTTCTTTAATCTAGGATATGTCCTGGCAGTACTTTAGAATCTATATGAAAAATTACTCAGAACATACTGCACTTTTGCTGTAATTACTACTGTGGGAAATGACCTGAGTCAAATCATGGCAATTAAGTGTGATATGTATTGTATTTGATTATATATTTATGTACAATCTTGCATTGTTGGTATAGGCAAATGTCAAATCGGGTCAGTCTGATTCAGAAGAAACAAGAGAGGACTTTAAAAACACCTATTGCTGTGAAAATATATAATTGATATAACAAAGTTGCATATGTCAGCACTAATGTGTTTTATTATGCAATTGTTCTTGTTATTCAGATCAGATAATGGCCTGATGAAATATATAAGCAGTCTACAGTAATCAATGATTAATTCTTCTGACATGTGCATATTTAAGATTTCTCACTAATAAAATCCTAGATACCTGCATTAGTTTTCAGTAGACAAAGTCAGATAACAATGTCAATATTAATCACTTAATATACTGAGCTCCCACCAAACTTTGTGGTGATAAAGTGTGACAAAAAAATTATGACAATGTTTCCTTCTCTGTTCTTTGCTAAATGTGGCTTTGCTGAAGAAACTGACAGTACACAAACAGACATGCTGCTTAATAGCACAAACTATTTTAAATTGTGAATGTGATAAATATAAAATAATACACTGATGCTTTAATCAGCTTGGTTTCTCTGTGCTCTTTTAAGAACTTACACAGCATTAATAACTTTTATACATATATGGGTGATAATTCTACAGATTCTAAGTACTATAACTAGTTGGAGAAACTAAGATATCATTGGCGTAATTGGAAAACAGGTGACTTCAGCATTCAGGAAAAGGTCACTGATACTTTTCGTCAGTCCAAAGCTTGTTTAGTGCGAAAACAGATTGGTACCTGAATCCCACATAATTAGAGTAAGCAGTATTGATTTACTATAACTTTAAAGACCTTGTAACCAGCAAATATAAATTTAACGGTGACATTTATGTGGATGTTCTATAATTCAGGCTTTTGGATTTTTATATCTGTACTCAAGGAAAGTAGTTTTTTTTCCTGCATTAGTAGCCATAAGGATTCTATGGAAACTGTCTCGGGAGGAGGAAGTGTTCAGGGTGTTCTTTAAAACAGAAAAAAAAAAAATAAAGTGAAAAGGCCATAGAAAGATCTCAGATTCAAAAGTACTTGGGCTGGAGAATGCTTGTATATGTGGCCTTATATTTTGTTTTCTTTTCCACACATACATTATAAGGTCATTAGTACTAGAAGTTTCTTAAAGAGCTTTTATGTTACCTCTATTTCTTGTGGACTTTCCACCCTGCAGTTTTGCAGCTATAATCCTAGCAAACTCTGACAAAGTTAACAAGGGATCTTATGTCACAGTGATAGCATAATGATAGAAATGGGGTCACAAAGTATTGACAAGAAATGCATTTGAACTATAAGTTTTTGGACATATTTGATTGTGATGAAGAATATTTAGTAGTAAACATAGATTTAAAATTCTAATAGGAAATGAGTAGTAGGCGTGAATTAATTCTCAAACGAGAATTAAATATATTTAATAATAAAGACTAAGAGAAGGAAACAGACACACAGGCAAAAGGAATGCATAATGGGAGATTTTTTAATCATTCTTAATGCTGTTAGATGCTGTTTGATTTTCAGTTTGTCCATTCTAGTAGCTTCTTTAGTAAAATCCAGTATGAAACAATAACAGAAAAGCTAGCAATAAACAGAAAATTGCAGAAAATTTACTACTTTTATGGTCAATATGAAGATTGAATTGCTCATTTATTTTCATTTGTTGTCAATAGTTGCAGAAATGATCCTATTTATCTTACATTTCTATTCTGTTAAATACGCTTTATTAAGTGAAGACTATTGTGCAAGAAACTGTATTCTTTGCATTCTATATTTTTGTATTGGGAACTTTGTAACCACTTCTTAAAAGTGGGTGGTTTTTGGCAATACATAAGCTGAAGATCTAGTTGAATAAAATTTTAGCTGAGTGGATACTGGAGAATCTGGTTTATAAAATCAATTTTATAAAATTTCTGCCAGCAATACTGTGAATTTGATCAAAATACTAATATCTTTTAAAGTTATGCTGAATAAAGTTTTAAATACCTTTAAAGTTCTTTGAAATACTACTGAACTTTCCAAATTATGTACTTTACTGTGTTGAAAAGTAAAATTAAGATTTTGGAGATATGTTTGCAGAAAGAGAATTCTAGATGTGTATGTTTGCAATATGAAGAAGGCACTGGATAGTCCGATGATTTTCCTGAGAATGCTGTGGGGGATTTGTTCCAGCTGTAAGCAGCATGAGCTCATATACTTGCTAATTAACAGATAGATACATATTGTAGGCCCAGTACCCTGCTTTGTCTAAATATTTGGTTTAGAAAAATGTTTTTCTACATCAGGCAGTCCCATTTTTAAGTCTCATCTCAGTGTGAAAAGCTGTTTAAACTGAATTCTTCAGTATGTTTCAGGATGCCTTCTCAAAAGGTAAGGTGATGTTTTGGTGCATATGGTACATTCTGCTTTTCTTCTGCATTTAAAAAATAAGAGCTATACACAATGACATTCAGGAAATCACTCTTTCTCCATGATGCTGCTTTTTATTTGGTTTTAGATTACCTAGCTCATTTGCCAAGTATGTGTAACACTGCCCAGCAGTGAAATGTTAAACGCATATGCTTTTTGTTTGCAGTGAAAAGGTGGGTTGAGAGGAAGCTGCCGGGGTGATTGTCTGTAAACGTGAAGGAGGACTCATGGGCTTAGTGGGAAGTGGAATTATTTAGCTCTCGTAGTTATTACAGAAACCGTGTGGGTAAGGAAAACTCACGTTTCCGGAGTGGTCCTCCCAGCTGGTGAGCTCCTGATAGGTGACAGCACCATTGCTTTATGGTGATGATTGACTGATAGGTGACCAACTTGGATAAAGGTCCTCTGGTGGCAGCAGGTTGGAAGTGTGCACCAGTCTGTCTTCTGAACAGCAGTTCTTAAGGGTACTGCAGCAGAAGTAACTGCATAAGAACAATTGCATCTACTCTAGTCTGAAAGTGAAGTGATTTTTAGACTCTCATGCAGCAGTTTAACAGTCAATGTGGGAGTATGTCAGGCAAAGTAAGTTTGCTCTAGCTTTGACGCATTCTTTCTTTGTCTCACCCCTACACACTTAAAATGTAGCCTTCATTGTGGTGCAAGGCATACAGTCTCACCAGACCCTGTACTACATAAACCAGCATTTAAAGTAGTTTAGTATTCTCCTCACTCTGCTTATTCTTTTAGCCAAACGTGTTTTTCTTCATTCTTTAGTAAAAAAAAAAAGTTCTGCACACTGTAACTAAATCTAATATAGAATAATAATTTATAGTATATGGATCTTTTGTTTTCTAACAGGAGTTAAATAAGAACACTTACAAGACAAATTCTTAATCTGTGCTGAAGGACTTTATTTTAACCTTAAAGGTTAGTTCTGTATTCAACTTCTGATGAATCACAACATATTTTGAATTCCTGCACATAAGTATAAGGGTGAGCAATGAGGTAACTCTTCCTTAGGTAACTACAGAATTACTGGCAGTAACAAAAAGATAAACCAAAACAATGTGTGAATTGCCCTTCATTTGGGTAAAATGACGTAAGGGTATCCATCCCATCAATTTAACAATCAGAAAAAATCTTACAAGGTGGTGCATTTTCTCAGGTTTGAGTGATTTTCTTTTACATTGAAAGGAATTTGCTGTAATGTTGTGTGAGGCAAAGCTCAAAGCAACATCAGTTCTCAATGGAAAGGGTTCAAAGAGAATTCATATGCATTATCCATGTCTTAGCATGACTTGCTTTCCCTTTCTTTTTACAACAGAGATTTGCCAGGTGGCATTCTCAGGCTTCTTCAGAGAGATAGAAAACCATTAAGAGTTTTTTCTTTATCAGAAAACATTATAGTATAAAATTACAGTTGATACTTTTCTTCATCTAGGTTTTCCTGAAGGAAGTGTGTGGTTTTTCGACTATTAATTATTGTGCGTTTTGACCATGAAATAAAAATGTTACCAGTCTTATGCATTAGGAGTACAAACCAACTCCCAAACTGTAGTTTAGCTAGGATATCAGAGTTCATAACAAAACAAGTCAGACTTGAAACCTATTTTGATGAAACCTTGAAACCTGAAAAAATTCTGCGGTGGGAAGAATGTGCTGGGAGAGACTTGATCAACATTGAATCATTATTACTGAAATATCCTACGTTTGTTAGTAGAAGCATTTGAGAATATACCAGGAATTTCTCCTTGCGAGAAAATTTAGCTAACCTTTTTATATGTTTGTAAATTTCTGGAAATTGTAGGTATGGATAAATCATAAAAGTGAGTTTCAAATAATTAATTGCATATAACCTGTAATATGATTTGTGTACGTACCATTTATAGAAATATTCCTAATGAAAAGTTGTATTAATCACTGGTATTCCTTCACAAACAGAAGTCTGCCCAGCAAAGCTTATTAATTTCAAATTTCACATCAGTAGTTTTGGACTGGCATCATTACCATACCAACTGGAGTACTTAACAAAAGATTAAAAAAAAGTAGAACTATTGCATCAATATAGTGATAACCTGTGTTCCCCTTTGAATAATTTAGCCATTTCTTCAGTTTTATGCACAAATATTTTGTGAAATTTTCCTTTCTCCCTATTAATAAAAGATATACGAATGGCTTTTTTACACAATTTGTCCTAATCTTCCTTTTTTTCTTTTTTTTTTTTTTCCTAAGAATGCTAGGCAGCTCGACTTGAAAAGATGCACAAATTCATTTGCCTCTTTTTGCAGAGTGTGGGCTTTAGAGTGGGTTGATTTGACTTCTCTTCTTCCATGTACACCCAGCGTCCTCTGACAATTCATTGAAGGAACAATCAGTTAGTGAGGTTGGAAATTCTTTTGTCAGAGGCATCAGCTATAAACTGTACAATGCACAGTAAAGCTTCAAGAGCAAATAAAAGGTATGTAGGTCACCAAACCTGGCTAACCAAATGCTCTTAACCATGCTACCCATATCTGTGATACAGTTCTTCTGCAAAACAAATTTTCTCAGTGATAATTGGATCAACAGCACACACTGATTGTTGTTTGGAGAAAAAGGGAAGTAATTCAAAAGCAGGGTGAAATTAATGTATTCTGCATTTGTAGAACAAAGTGCAATGGGCTTCCTGTGCAGTTTGTTTTCAATTTTTCATTCTAATGGAAATATGAGAAAAGAGGCGAAGTAGAAAAAAACAAATGTTAACTGCTGGAGGCCATTTGGTGGAATAAAGTGGTCAAGAAGTGTGGTTTGAGTTTTTTGATTTTTTTAATTTTTGTTTTGTTTTCTGCTTCTTGTTGTACTTTTTCTGTGCAATCTTTATGAAGAAAAAAATCTAGAATTAAAAAAATTCCTGAGCAGCTTTCATACATGTTGTGGTGCTCTCTTGACCTAATCAAAATGCATGATTTGTCCTATTTTAAAATCTCTTTCATTTGAAAACCCCCTATACATTTGTGTTTGTTTCTCTGTTTTCAATTCTAAGTTTATTAGGAAAAAAGTGATCTTTGTATTTCGCGCAACAGTAACAATTGTGTTGCAGCACCTGTTTTTCCTCATCAACTTTATGTTTCCACAGGTTTCTATAGGTGTGGAAATGAAGTCCATGGATGTTCTTATTGTCATATTCTATATGAAACCATAAATTAAATAGTATCCAAATGTATTTGTGCTCAGAATCATCTTTTTTCTTCTCAGCATGGAGGACAGCCTTTTCCACTCTTTCCCACTTCCCATTTTTTCTACCCTTCTTTGCAGAAGGCTATAACATAGCTAAAGTGTCTAATTATTTTTATATTAACTCATAATTTGGATTTCTGCTCTGCTTCACTGATCTTAAGCACAGTGACCCTTCTGGGGTAAGAATTTGTTTTAAGGGTGATGACCTCAACCTACTTACTTTGTGTTTTCTAGAACTGAAAAAAATGGGAAAGAGAGCACTCCAGCTTATGTAAATATCGAGATGTTTCGTAGTGTAGTTGAAGAGATAAAGAAGTAACTGACAAGAGTTCTGCTACAGAATTAATAAAGTGGACATTTATGAATTTTGGGATGAGTTTAGGTGTCTTAGTATCTTCGAGCAACACTGAAGTGCAGTTATGAGATTACATCTCTTTTTCCCCATCCACTGCTCTGACAGGTCTTGGTTGGCTTGAGAACTGAATGGGGAAGGAGAAGGAAGTCCATGAATATTCATGTTCTGTTAATTTTATCAATTGCCAGTGCTGAACAAATTAAATAAGGCATGAATTGTGACATTTATTTAACCAAGCATTTCTTGGTTACTTAAATTAGGCTTTGTTTAAAAAAAAAAAAAAAAAATTGCAATTTATGTGCAATTATATATTAAAAAAAATAAAGGAGTTGTTAGAAGATGCATGACGAGGAAGGAAAGGAAGTGAGGGTAGAAAATAGATAAGAGGAATGGAAGAAATCCTCAGCAAGAGTCATGTTATTTGGGTCTCTGGTGCAGTGTTGAGTCAGATGACACAGTGTTTAACAACTGGGTTTGAGTTTTAGTTGCCTAACCATAGGTGGCCTTTGCCTTTTAGATGCCCTAAGGTATCTGCTCAGTGCTAGGCCAGTGTTCTCTTGTACCAAATGAGGCCAGTCCCATTCAGGCAGTTCAGAAAACAAAGAATATATATAATTGTATGTTCATTTGCATTCAGGATTATTAATTGTGCATGTCTATATTCTGATGTTGTATCTAGAACTTTGCCTTTCCTCCTTGCCTTTCCCAAAGGCAAGGATTTTTTCATGTTATGCTAATTATATCTGATGCTAACAGAGCTCCCTTAATCAACACTTGTGCTTAGCTATCAGCATAATTAGATTAATTATATTTTGGAGACATCCTAGAAATCCTATCATGCATGTATGAATCTGTGTGTGTTGGAAGTGACATCCTTGTCTTCATATTCAGAAACAAGCTTATATGTTCGGTTTCATTCGCTTATTTTGTTATAATTTTTTCCCCTTTTTGTCAATGATATACAAATAGATGGAGTCCAAAAGCTTATGCTGCTAATTATAGGCCATTCAGAGAATCAACTTGTGTGCTTTCCTGCTCTGACACTGTGCTGGTGCCTCTGAGACTAATGTGATGAACTGTGTAATGTCACACTGCCATTTTTTTATTTGCTACTTTGGTAGGTCACCTTTTCCTCTTTTTGGAAAATAAAGATGGACCTAGGGGTCTGTGTAATATAATTAGACTGAGTGAAGTCTGTTTTCTGGTTTTGTATTATTGACATTTTGACCATTATGCAACCAGTAAAAATTACGGGCAGTGGTATTTTCTTTTGAGGTCAAGGTTGATTTTGGGGTAGAAGCAGAGTTGACAGGATAAATCTTACAGTGATAATACTATTTGTATCTAACTTTTGACAGCATTTGGTTGGGACAAAAAATTTGGGATACATGAATTTTCATTTAATGAAGCTTGGATATTATGCTCATTAAATGATTGTTGGAAAAGAAATTTAAGTGTCCAGCTTGATAAGGGGTATTGCAACTAGCATGCATGAGAGACAATTCTAACAGACAGGTTACAGGCTGAAACCTCCATCTATCAAGGCTCTATAAAGACAACAGTATAGATCTTGTTTGTGAGCTACAAACATTTTCCTTAATCAGTAGATGAAGTGATTTTCAGAAGTTATCCTTATAATCACAAAAAATAGAGAAGCTTCACGAGCAGAAAAAAGCATCCAAGAAAAACTTTGTATTGTTTCATTGAATTTCATGAACATATATGGCCCTCATCCCTGTCGTACGGTATCCCAGTTTATGCAAACCATAACATCTGTCTGTGGGGTTTCACTGGCTGTCTGCACTTTACTAACTTGAGGACACAAAACTAAAATAAAATAAAATATGTCAAGTTGAGATTTTCATGACTTAACCTCACACTATGTTTCCAAAAGTATTACCGTGTCTTTGGTTGCCATTTGTGTCTGAATCAAATAAAAGTTGTAAGGCAGATATAAATTGGGGGGTAATAAAGAAAATTACTAATAATTATGTTAATAATAATCATGGTTTTATCTTATGGTTGACAGCAAGACCACACTGTAAAATTCAGAGGAAGTAGATTTTATTTTCTTGCTTAGTACTCAAGGAGAAAATACAGAAACAGAGTAAATAATATAATACTTTTTTTGATTTGCTTTGCTATTAAATTGTGGTTTTAGCAGTGTTAGGAGGGAACTAAGATGTTACTTGTAAAACATATTCATGAGTAATAACTAAGAAAAAAATGGTGACATATAAGCATAATTTAATTTTTATCCAGTGTAACCCTGTAGGAATGAGAACTTGTAAAATCTGAAAACAAGGTGATTAAAAATTTATATAGGTGTCTATTCCTTTTTTCAGGGAAAAAAAATCCAAAACTAAATCCACAAAAACCCAAGTGTGACAGACACGTTCAGGCATTATTGGAACAGTAACTGAAGTTTTAATTGGATTATATTACCCTGCATGTCTCTCCTTATATCCCAATAGCACTTGCCCACAGAAGAACTACTGAGTATTTCAAGCTGTAAATAAGAGAGGAGGTGTAGAGAGTACCAGATAGGGTAGTTCTATGAAGCAAAGATAACCAATCAAGTAGGGCATGGCACTGCTAGACTTATACTGCTTCTAACAAGAATTAGTTCGTGCCTTCCACCAATAAAGGTTTCAAAAGGAAGGCAGTGGACAAGAATCTGGAGGAATGGATACAATTTCATTCCTTCACCCCTGGGACCAGGAATGAAGTCTTTGTCTCATCTCTTTTCAAAGGTAGTTCCAGGAGGCTTTTTTTAGCCCTTACAAATTTTGCACTGCATAATAAACTTTAGATTGATTATAAAAATACAAATTAATGTGGTTGGTATATCCATGTAGCCACAGGCAAATCTTATTCCCAAAACAGCAATAAAAAAGGAAATTATTGTAATGCACACTGTGTGTAAATTCATGGTGAAACAGAATTTCCCCAAAATATCAAATCGGAATGTTAACTCAACGTTAGAATAACTCTTGTAAAGTGAGATATAATTGTATGTGCTATCTACTTTCATGATGGTATATGAAAGCAAACATCTTTAGAGTGTTAGAACTAGTGAAAAAACAAAGGAAATCCATTGTTCTAGTGATGCATATTTCAAATGCAACTATTTAAGCCATTCCAGTAATTTTATATTATTTTAAGCAGTAATTACTCTTTTTTTTTTCTTTTAAATGTATTTTCATAGTGATCAGCAGTGACTTTTTGTTTGGAGAAGAGCATAACATGATTTTTATATATGCTTCTGAGGAAAGACTGACACATAGTATGCTCCTCTTCCTCCCACCACTATGAAATGATTGTAAAGATTTCAAAAAGTGGCAATTAAAGCATGTGTGCACTAGAAATGCACATATCATTATTAAATATAGCAGTGTGTTACGTAAGTCAGATAGTTGCAGTGGAACCACAGATGTTCTATAAAATTAGAAGAGCCAGCAATACTCAGGTCCTAAGGTACAGTTGTACATGCAAATATGAATCTTACAGGATAATGGCTTCCATGTTAATCAGAGGACAGCCAGGCCCAGTTGGCATTGTTAATAAAGCAAGAGTACTTTTTCATGTGATTCTTTTATGCAAGTTCATCACCAGCTAGAAAATTTAAGTAGTTGGTCAAAGTTGACACAATTTGAGTGAGTGGTTTCCTCCTCTCCACAAGAGTATATGTTTTATGTATTGTCAATCTGTAAACAGAAACAGCAAAGTCTACTGTCTGCTGAAGAAATAGCCATTCAAAACATTTTGAAAATTAAAGCAGTCATTTTTTTTTGTACATCTTGAAGATGACAGTATGGCTGTAGTTACATTGTAAATTGCATATTTTTTCATTTTCTGGCAGCATCTCAGATTACTCCAAACTCAGTTGCCTGGCTTACTAACATAGATATTTGACTACGTGTCTCAAGAAGTAAGACTTTTTTGTTATTTAGTAAGTTAAGGAGAAGTTTACTGTATATACGTGTTCTTACAGAAACTTACAATATTGCATGGAGTTCTGCGTTGGCCTGAAGTACTGTGGGACAGGCAGTATCTTACATTTAGAATCTTTAGGCTAAAGAGGACCTTAAAGATCATTAAGTCCAAACATCAGCCTAGCATCACCACGATGTTCACCATTAAGCCATGTCCTCAAGGGCCATATTGGCTGGGGTTTTTTGAACACTTCCAGGGTTGATGATTCCATCCATGGATATACTGTCCCATCTGCTTAATTTTTGGCCATAGAAAGAGGGTAACCTTAATTATGAAAATCACTACCAGAAATCTCTAACAATGTTTGAATAGGATAACAGTTCCTTCTAATAAACTTAATTGCAGTGATAAGTACCTGACTTAATAGTGGTCTCTCTCTTACATGAAGGAAAAAGTATATTTTTTTTCTGGTGGCTTGGTAGGTGGGAACAGGTAATTTTTTGCAGTTCCTGGGTCTACGTCATAAAACGTGCTGGCTGCTTGTCGAATATAGAGACTATAAAATCAACATGATCTAAGGAGCCCTTGGGCTTTGTACTCAGCAGAAATGAGTAGCAAGCTCCAGGTCCTGCTGATGAAAAACCTTCAATGATTCTGCATTATAATTAGATTCTTGGAAATGTGCTGGAATGATGATTAGGGAGAGTGAGAAATAACGCTGATTTTTTTTCTGTTAAATTAGATCAAGTGTTGTTTAATGCCACTTATCTAAATGGAAATATTATTCTTTGTTTATAAGTGAATTCTTGTTACATGGTCATGAGCCAGTGTTATTGGAGACCAATTCAGTTGGTTTTCAATTCAGTTTAGGATGCTGATTCTCCTTATAGGCTGCTAGTCATTCCCAGGGGATATCAAAGCGTATTCTAAACACAATGGAAGTGAGTCCAAATACTCTAGAAACATGTCACTTTTGTAGTAAGACTCCGAAAAGAAATTTTTGTGCTTTTGTGTCCTTGATTGTTACAACCATGAAACCTACAAATTATTTGACACCTTAGTTCCAAATCAATTCCAGAGCAAAAATTCCTTAAAAGACAAAGTCTGTACTTTTACTTTTTCTGAATAAATGGATGATTAACTTCCTTTTTCTTGTTGTTTTGCTCCATTTTTTTTTTCTTTTAATTTGCATGGGTGTTACCTATTTTTACTTGTGCTACTAAAATGCCTTGTTTACACACAAGATTTTATTGAACTTTCAAAGATCACTCAGCTGTTAGAAGTACTAACGGCTTATGAAAAATTTGTAGTTAGTAGTTACTTTGGCCAATGGTTTGGGAGCCCAGATTCAATTAATTTATATCAGGAATTCTGGTGTTAATTAAGATTTCAGCTTAAGCAGAAGGTCCTATTCTGTTTTTCAAAGGTCAGTTTTGAAAAAAAATTCATGATAAGAACTGGAAAGCATGGAAAACATGATTAAAATGGAATTTTTTTCCTGTTGAGGTTGACATATGGTTTGCATTATAAATTATGAAAACTAGTATTATTTAAGTAATTTAGCCAAGCTGTGCTGAGACCCTGAAAGAGGAGTGCATATAATGTTTTCTTTTCCCTGACAACATAGAAGTAAAATCTTTATATATTTACCTCTTTGAAGTGCAAATGATAAAGTAAGGAAACGGCTTATTCCTTTTGATTGGATGGCATGGACATATTTCTTCAAAATAAACTTTATCTTTCGGTATGGAGACATCAAACCCTTGGATCCCTGGAACTGTGGTACTTTGACATCTTCCATTCAGTGATTTGATCAATTAAATAGGTCAAGATCAGAAAATTGCAAGGCACTTATTCAATTTTTGCTGTTAGTCACTGAACTTAATGGGTATCAAATGGCTTAAGCAAAACAGCTCTTTATAAAAAACTCTTGCTAATTTCAAAATATTCTCAAACTGGAAAGAATCTTCCAGTCTAAAATAAGGAATTTTGTATTATGTTATCTTACAAGTAAACAGTTTTAAATGGCACGCATATCTCTTAAATAATGTGTGCAGCAGCAGGATTTTGTATGCAAGTCTCCTTTATGGATTACATATATTTAAAGATGCTTATACTTTCAATACAAATAGAAAATGTAAAAATGAAGTAATTCAGTGTGCAGCATTACTGATACAAATCAGTACAAATCAGCTTGTAAGAGATTTTTTGGTGGTGGGACAGAAGTAACATAAATTCAACTGAAAAAATGTTGTGTGTGTATTGGTTTTTGGTTTTTTGTCATTGGCTTATTTTGGTTTGTTTTAAGAGTGTTTGGTTTTCAAAAGTGGGGCTTAACTGTAAAAATAGGAGGCAAAATACAGTTATCTTAAATGCCTTATCTTCAATTGAAGATGACATCTGACATCGCTTTTGACTTAATGACCCTGAACTACAGTATTGATTCCTGGGGGAAGTGCTGAGAATAAAAGAGTTACAATTTTAGAGTTCCTGATTGTATGTTACTCCTTTTGTCCAAGATAATCCTGTCATATATAAAAAACTGAATGCTTTGTTATCTTCAGATAGAATGTGTTGGTTTTCTGAAATGAAGAAATAAATGTAATCTTGTTACATATGATGGTCACGGCTTTTTTCAGAGTGTGTATGAATTATTTTTCACTTTGTTCATATGTATGTAGACATTTAGAAAAAAATATCAAGAACATCTTTTCTAGCAGAATGAAAACGGGTAAAATAAATTTAAAAAGAAAAAGCAAGGAAACGTATTTACACTGTCAGGAAACAGCTTTCTTTCTGTCTTGTTAGTGTAGAGTACAAATTTATCTTCACTGAAGATATTCAGCAACTTGTTGTGTTGGGGGTAAACATTTCTCATGCAGCTATTACAATGCAAATGTGAGTGGACCCAGAATAGAATGGAAGACTCATGAGGGTTAGAGCCAGCGGTCTCAAGTGCTCAGTGGTTTTCTCCTAGCAGGACACATTTCATAATAATTATTTCTTTACATTTATCTTGATTCTAAAATGCCACAAATGAAATGGGAAGAGGATAGCTGAAATGAAGTTCCTGTTGGCAGTTTCTTCCAAAGAAGGGAGGTTCAAAAGAACGAGATGTGAAGAGGAGAAGTGAATTTAGCACAGCAACTTTCCTGAAATTGTGTGCCTCTGTGTGTGCGTGTAAGAGCAGTTATGCACAAAAAATGTACCTGGGATACCACTGACCTCATCTGCATGTGGTGACATAATCATATTTGTTTCTTGCTATTGTCTTACAAAGGAAAAGTGAGAAAGGCATATTTTATTATGTAAGTATTTTTCTCATCTGCATTATTTATCTGGTTTTTACCTGGTACGTATGATCTGGGGTCCTGACAAAGCCACAGGATTCTGTAAGCTGTTTGACAACAGCCTTGAGGCAGAAGAGGAAACACAAAAACATTATACACCCAGAACTCCCAATCTCTTGTATGTGACTCTGTTTGTGGTGTAGTATTACTTTAAATCCCAAAATAGATGTTTCCAAAACAGCAGACAGCTAGTTTAAGCCGTCTAAACCAGGAGATATGTGATATGGTAACCAAACCCAGATGCAGGGTTGAGAGTTTAATCCAGTGCCTGAAATTCCGGAGGTTTCTAATAGGCAACAGAAACATAGCACTTGATGATGATGATGATTAATATCTGATATCACCATTTATTCCAGTTTTTTAGCTGTTCCAGCCTTAAATGAATGAGCCAGAACATACTGAAAACAAAGCAATAGATCATGTAATCTCCATATGAAGTTTATTCTTTGATAAGGAAGATGACAAACGAGAAGTTGGTCTATATATGAGATTTTCCCAGACCCCTCGTAGCAAAAGAAGGAGAAGAAATAATTTAGGAATATGATTTTTGTCTTCCAGACCTTTAGCTGTTATGCTCATTATTAAAAGGGGACACCTGTTCTATGAAAACAAGTTGAGATAGTTGAGGTTGTTCAAATTGGAGAAGAGAAGTCTCCAGGAAGACATTATTGCAGCCTTCCAGTACCCAGAGGGCCTACAGGAAACTTGGAGAGGGACTTTTCACAAGAGAGCAGTCATGATAGTGCAAGGGGCAATAGCTTCAAACTGAAAGAGGATAGGTTTAGATATCAGGAAGAAATTCTTCACCGTGAGGGTGGTGAGGCATTGCAACAGATAAACCAGGGAGGCTGTGGATGCCCCATCCCTGGAAGTGCTCAAGGCCGAGTTGGATGGGGTTCTGACCAACCTGGTCTAGTGCAAGGTGTTCCTGCCCATGGCGGGTGGGTTGGAGTTTTAAGATAGTTTCCAACCCAAATCATTCAGTTCTTCTATGATTAAAGTCTTATCCATAGTACCCTCTACTCCCCAGTACTGTTTCTGAAGTTAGTCTGTTTGATTAATCATTATGATGTGCTAAATCACTTCCTTATCCTTTTACAAAACTTAAGGGATTTCATTTGTTTATTTTTCAGATTTATTTCAAACTCTCACCAATAAAATTAGACTAATTTTACTTTTATCTCTCATGATTAAGTGTGAAAAATGTATTATTTTTAATGTTATGAAAAGTTCACAGAATATTCCAAGAGCTTGCCAGATGAATGTGCAACATGACACATTTGCAACCTGCAATTCTAAAGGATTTTAAATTGCTTCCTTAACTTGCTTTGATATATATAAATGAATATAAGGGATATTCACCATTTATCTTTTTTTTCCTTTTTTTTTTTTTTTTTTTTTTGGGGGGGGGGAAGGNGATATAAACCTCTTCATAAAATGTCCAAGTTAATTATTTTCATATTCAGCTTTTATTGCTTTAAATTTGTCAACATTAAATTTCAGTTTCTGCTTCTCAACTGAGCTACACAGAAAATCAGAATTCATTTAAACTTGTCTTACTACTTGCTAAGGATGCAGTTTTCCTCCAAATTTTATATTATCAGCAAATTTACCAATCTAGGTCGTTTGTAAAAATTAAAAGGCAGCAGAAGTCTTAGCAGAGATGACCCTAGTAAAACCCCACTAGATATTTCTGTATTCAGCACTTCCATATGCCAATAAGGGAATGTTTTGTAGTCTGAAACACATTTCAGAACATCTTAAGTAACTGGACTTGACTCATCTGTATGAAGATAGCAGAATTCTGATTCTGATTTTTGAATGATTTATGCAGTCAGCACAATCTGGATTTCTTGATTTTGAGATATTAATTATATCCTACCTGAAATTAGTTAAAGATGTATTTTTAATTTTTAACTGTAGTTTGATATCAATTTATGTAGAAACTCATTTTAATTTTTCAGTGTTTTATTCTGACACATTTAGTAAAATGTTGACTTATAATTTATTCGTCAGCATCCTCGAGAAAATGTCTGTGAACCTGAATGAGTAGAATCGGATATTTGACTAAGTCACAAAGAAGTGGTACGGTATGCATAAAAGCTGGATGACTTTAAGCTGAAGTCCTATCATTTGTTTTTCTTTTAAAATTAATATTCATACACATGCTTGTAGCTTTCAGATGTGTGTTTTATCTGATAGATTGACTTTCTTTTGTTAGGTTTTTTTTTCTATATTTATGTATTTTAATATAACTGCTATAAAACTATAATATATAAAAGTATTATTATCCTATCAATACCATAATAATATGTAACAGCACTATATATCCCTCCATGTCTTAACCTATAAATTAGACTGGTCTTGTCTTAATATTTGAAATTCTCCAGCATCGCATTAGATATTCACAAGGAAAGATTTCTATTGATTCCTCAGCTGCAGCAGATCATTACATGAAACCAAATGCATTGTATAATCTTAACCTAAACTCTGTTTATAGTTACTGGCATATTTTGCTATGTAAGGCAGATCTGTGTTGCATGCTTGGCTCCTAAGAATGGTTTGTCATGTTTTTTATTATATTTATTTTGTGTAAGTATAATGTCTCAGGAAATTTTCTCTTTATTCAGTTCTGTAGTTGCTAGTCTCTGCTTCTCTGCCCACACCTCTCTTCACCCCTTGTCCCTCTTCTCCCTTGCTTGTTGTTTTGGAAATAAGAGTAGTGTGTCACTGCCTTTTGCACCACAGAAACATTACATTTTCTAGGGAAGTTTTCTTCATTAATCATAAATTGTTCCTTAAATGTGGTGTGTTGACAAAAAAGTGATTCACTTCCCCGGTTTAAGGATCACAACCTGCCATTTAATAACCAGTGAGATGTCTATGTTTAAACAGCCACAAATCTCAGACACTCCTTTCTCAGATGTTCCTCATTGCCAGCACTATGGCAAAATTCTAAGATCCCCAGTCTTTATTTGTTGATAAGTTTGGAGAGAATAGGAAATACCGAGTATTGTGGGGTATGACTCTGACTGTCCCAGTCTGGCCTTTGGTTTCAGACAGTGTGAGTGCCCTGAACTGTGTTCAATAATCTCTCATTTGAGAATGAATAATTTTCTGGGTATTAATGAGACATTTGAGGAGGTAGGAGTGTTTTGTTGCAGCTGCTGGTGTTTTGTGCTGTTGCTTGTGGTGAGACAGCGTTGACAGGGATTCTTCCCTTGTGTTAGGAACTAACATGCTGATTTGTTTTTGTCCTAGAAGCTAGATTCAAATCGGAGGGAGAAGTGAGACTCTCCCCACTCTCTCAAGATATCTATTGTTAGTACGAAATCTGTTCTGCATCAACAACAGAATGACTCTAAGCCCCGGCAGAGGCAGAAGAAGAAAATTATTAAATGTGGGCTAAATTTAAAGTGTTGTGTTTCATTTTAAAATATACAGAGTTGCTTTTACACTTTGAAGTGATACCAGCCAAGAAGGGGTGAATTTCTCCCTTTAACGTATTGGCATGCCCATTATTTAGAGAGAGGCTAAAGCTCTGGCAGTTTTAAAAATAAGAGTCTGGAATGTCAGCATCAGCTTCTCCGATAGAGTAGGTGTATTGATGTACAATTTTACTGCACAGCAGAGATAGCTGGCTAAAAAGAAAATCCACAGACCATGGAGGCATGCAAAATCTGTCATCTAAATTATTGTATCACACATATTTCCATAGTATTTGAGCCATAAAAAACCTAATCTTGGTGCATCATTTCTATTATAGAGTCATGGTCATGTCTAGCTCTCTTCCAAACAGGACTTGTCAGTCCAATGAAGTATAAAAAAGTCTATTAAACCTATTCTTAACATAGCATAGTGAACAGATTTTGTCTAATTACAATATTTCATTCATTGCATGACTTTATGACAACTGCTTGTGTTTAAAATCTTGTACTTATAAAAGGACAGTTTAAAATGCTATGTGAAACTCCTTTTCTGGTATTTACATTCATTTGTTTTTATGACAGATAGGAGTGGGTAGTCCTAGGCACTACAGAAGTTTATTCTTTTTTTGACAAGTTAGTGGTTTAGTGCACTTAACAGAATTTTTGGTCTGGATATCTAATGTGCTACACGAGCATTTAGCATAAAAAATGTATTTTCTCAGAAAATTGTGATTGTGTTATGGAAATACTTGCTTTATAATGAAAAAAAATTGGAAAAACACAAACAAACCACCACCCACACCCAAACAACAAGCAAGCCACCTTCTCCAGATAAAGTAAGCATACAGTCACAATGATGACAAAACAGAAACTGCCCTGCAACTGACTGAATCTGAAAAGTTGCACAGGAGCTTTGTGTGAATTGTAGTGCGGCTACTTCTGTCCTGGTTTTTTGTGAGGTCTGTTCTTCAGCTCAATTTATGTTCCAGGCTTCGGAAAAGGAAAATATGCCCCCGAAGAACCAAGATGACTTGACTAGATGTGAGAGGTTCCTTAATTTGCTTCCAGCATCTGTAATAAGGCCCATTTTGTTATTTTTATGAACACTAACTGTGAAAGAAAAGCAAAGAAAACAAGAAACCAGCCACCCTTCCAGCTTTCTGCAAATCTTTAGAAAATATGGAGGAAGATACCTATCAGACTATTGCTTACTAACAAATGCATACAACAGGCTTTACTCGGTTTAATTTAGTAATATATTGTACATTTTTAATTTTTTTCCATCTCTATCAAATCCATGGCAAAGTGAAATAAGTAAGAAACTCTCCTGTAGCTTTCGAACACTAGGACCTGCAAACCTCTGCTTTACTTGCTCTGGTGCTCAGTTTATGTGTCATAGTCTGTTACACCAGTTGTTTTCAGACATACTTTCTGCAGCTTTGGTGATGATACAATTGTTTTGAATGAAAGAGTCAGCCTGTGAGTTTTCTTTTTCCAGGAAACTTGTCATATTTTTTTGATGTATGATATTCTTTGTCCAGCACAACGAAAAAAATATGACAAACTTGAAGTATTTGGGATAATAAGGTTGTCAGTCTTCAGTGAGTGTAATGCAGCCTGCAAGACAGAAATTGTTGTGCTTTTTTGGGTCTCTCAATTGCATTCTTTCCTTGTTGCCTGTTAATTTTTAAGCACTATTTTCAAATCCAAAATTAGAAAGCTTTATTTTGGTTATCAGAAATATTGATGAAACTGAATCACATATTGTCCTCACAAAACTGTTTAAGAAACTAACTTCAGGCCATCCGGTGGATGGTGAGATGGCATAGATTTTTCAAAATCTGCCTATCAAATAGACAGATTGAAGGTTCTTAAGAATAAGTCCTCTAGCACTTGAAGTTACTATTGCTAAATCATTCACATCCCTTTTTCTCAACAGTAAAAATTCTTATGAGATATCATTAGACTGTTACAACTTATAATGGAAAAATCAATGCAGTAAGAAAATTAAATTTTACTGAGAGCCTTTAGGCAAAATGCAATGTGAAAATGCATTTTAGCTTCCCTTGTGGTTCAGAGGAAAAGGAAGAAATGGAATCTAGGTTAGCTGTCAGTGCACAACAGTTTTTAGAAGCCAGCAAAGCAGCCTGTGAACTAAACTCTTGCTTAATGTATTTCTTCCCTGATTACTTAATAATGTGAAAATAACCACCTTAATCTGATCATTTGAAAGGTCAGAAGTCTCTTCTACCCTTTTTAAAACCCAGTCTTTGGTCAAAATCAATGAGTAGATTCATCTTCCCAGGAAGAGGATTTAACAAAAGGAAAACTGATTCATCTGCTAAGGTATACAGCAATGACATCTGAACCCCTGGAGAGAGAGCGAGAGTGAGAGTAGCTAAAGTGGAATGAGGTGATTGTGGTGTAATCAAAAAGAAGTCGATCAAAGCTGCCAACAAGGTCTTGTGGAGAAGTGACATATATACTACATTTGGTGTACTTTGTAATCACTGTAAGTGGTCACTGTCTCTTGCTGGCAGACAGATACGGCAAACACAAACTGACACGACTATTACAGATCTAAAGCTTATTAAAAAAAATAAATCCATGAATTCTGTTCTTTGGATTTCCTCTTTCAAAGTAAGAGAAACATTCTGATCTGTTTTTTATTTCACACAAAAATTTGTTTATACAGAATCTATAGTTGGAGGACTACATAGCAATCAGAGTCAAGGTTAGATGACAATAGTGGTCTTATGTATCATTAGAACATATGCATTAAAGTTCCAAGTAAGGCACAATTACATTTTTTAAAATTAAAAATGGATGAATCATTTTTAAGTTGTACACGTGAATAAGATTAATCGTTTTAGAAAGATCCTTGAAAGCCTAGAATAAGAATCATTCAGAGGCTAGTAGCTTAACATTTTCTGAACTGCTCTGGCCTTCCAGGTAGTAGCTATATTGTCTGGGAGAGGATTTACATATTCCTCTACACACCCATTATGTTTACATAAAAGAAGTGTGTGCATATGTTTAGATAATATGTGTGTTACAATATATTTGGAAAATATGTATTTATATATTATATGCCTAAAGACTACATACTGTAACTGAAACACTTTTCTTTCTGGAACTTTGATTTCTGATCAAATGCGAATACATTTCTTTGCTTTCCAAAGTGTAATCTGATTTCAGATAAATTAATTTATTTTTTGGGGGTTTTTAGCAGAAATGACAAAGCAAAAACAAAACAAAACCAAACAACAACAACAAACAAAACAAATAAACCCAATCCAACAAACCTAAGCAAGTTATTACTGGTGGCTTAAAACTTTGCATTTCTTTGAAGGACTAAAAATAGAAAGCTCATTACTAAACTTGTGTAGGCTTAAAAGAATGAATATTCTTGATAATTCTGGTGGTTGATGGGTCTCCTGTGGCTAACTTTTAAGGTTTCATTTTTCAACCTTCTTTAAATTTAATTTTTTGAACAGATTTACTTTTTTTTTTTCTGTAAGTAGAGACCCAAATGTCATTGGTGTTTTTCTTCTGTACATTTGTCATTTAAAAATATGTACAAAAACGAAGTCTCCCAAATCTCTTTTGTATAGTTCATAGAAGAAAGACATTAGTTAGCAGCCTCTAAAGACTAACTAAGACTGAGTTTTCTTTTATGCTGCACATTAAAGTCCATATCTATTTAGAGTATTAAGGCACCAGGGAAGAGGCCTATTTAGAAACCAGTATCTCATTTACACAGAATATTCTGCAGTGGTTGTCCAGATTCTGTGCATGCCCAGGTGTGACAGGCTAACTGAGCAGCTGACCTTCTCCCCAGAGAAAGAAAAGCCAGTAATGGAAATGAGAGAAACATACCAAATGGTGATTTTTGCCAGATGTGATGAAAGTCTTGCTTCTGTTTGTTCTGACAAGAAGAATGTCATGCACATGTGCTAGGAGCAATTCACCCAAAATAGAATTTTTTTTCTGGTTTAAATTTACTGCCAAAGGTATAATCTTTAATATCAGAAAAGATCTATATAAATCAGCTTCCTTCAGAGGGAGGAACATTAATTTTAGAAAACTTCTGTGTAGAATTTCTGCTTTCACAAAGAAAGGTATATCAGTTTCCCCAGTGTATTAATTATGTGTCTCACCACAATTGTGAGGGAGTCCTTCCATATGAAGTTGGTTGACCCTGGGCGAAAGCCAGACACCCACCAAAGTGGCTCTATTCCTTCCCTCCACAGCCAGACAGGGGAGAGAAAATACAACGAAGGGTTCATGGGTTGAGATAAGGTCCAGGAGGGATTGCTCATCAAATACCATCACAGGAAAACCAGGCTTGAAATTAGAGATATGAATTGAAGTTATTACTAACAAAATCAGAGCAGGATAATGAGAAGTAAGGTAAACTCTTAAAAGCACCTTCCCCTCACCCCTCTCTTCTTCCCAGCTCTACCTCTTCCCACCAACAGTGCAGGGAGACAGGAATGGGGGTTGTGGTCAGCTCATCACATGTTAATTCCACTGCTCGGGGAGAGGAGTCCTGCTGCTGCTCCACCGTGGGGTCCCTCCCACAGGAGACAGTTCTCTGTGAACTCCAACATGAGTCCGTCCCACGGGCAACAGTTCCCCTCAAACTGTTGCGGCGTGGGTCACTCTTCCATGGGGTGCAGTCCTTCAAGGACAGGCTGCTCCAGTCTGGGAGCAGGGGTGCTCTCTCCACAGGCCTCCCACAGGGTGACAGCTTCCTCTCAGGCACGCACCTCCTCTGGCATGGGGCTTCTCCACGGGCTGCAGGTGGATCTCTGCATCCCCGTGATCCTCCCTGGGCTGCAGGGGCACAGCTGCCTCACCATGGGCTGCACCACGGGCTGCAGGGGAACCTCAGCTCTGGTGCCTGGAGCACCTCCTGTCCCTCCTTCTCCACTGCTTTTGGTGCCAGCAGAGTTGTTCCTCTCATGTTTTCACTCAGCTCTTCTCTGGCTGCAGTTAAAACTGCCGTAACTATTTTTTCCTTTGTACTTAAATTTGTTCTCACAGAGGCATTACCACCATTTCTAATTGGCCCAGCCTTGGCTGTGGTATGTCCACCTTTGGAGCCACCAGGGATTGGCTCTCCCAGACATGGAGGAAGTTTCTGTCAGCTTTTCTCAGGAGCTACCCTGTAGGGCCCCTGCTACCAAAACCATGCCACGCAAACGCAATATACCATAGTAGATATCTAACAGTTATTTCAGTAGGCAAATAGGTTAAGATAGGAGATGAGAGAAATGCATCACATCCTTCCTCTGCTTCACAGACTTTTACCTGGATAATGTATGGATTTTCATTAAAACAACCTGGTGCTCTTTTGACCTTGGAAGCAGTCTCATGAAGATGGCTATTTCCATATTTACTATTATTTCCATATTTACTATTCTCTGATGAGGGAAGGTGGGAAAATGTATGTAGATGAAGGTATAGCAGCACCTGGTGCTGATTCTGCACTCTTGGAGGAGCTGTTGTCCTCTATGAGAAAACCACACAGAATTTCCCTGAAAAATCTTTTCCGGAGCAGGTTTTGGTAAGAGATGAGGCAAAATGATATGTATTTCTAACCAAGTCTTAATTTCATTAAATAGATAAGATCTTTAACTGGTAGCATCCTCTCTGGATGGGTGGGAATAGCTTCCATTGTGAACTCATTATTGTAATGCCAAAGGCCATTAATTACAGTCATCGTTTTTTCAGTAGAATAAGCTGAATATTACATAATGATAAGCTACCTGTTATTCCTTCCCCTTTCTCTTTTCACTGGTAATATAATAATTACATAAGTACTTCGATATTGCATAATTTAATTGTTATTATTGTGGTAAAGAATCAGAGAATCTTACAGTGGTTTGGGTTGGAAGGGACCTTTAAAGGTCAGCTAATGCAACAGCCCTGAAATGAGCAGGAATGTATTCAACTAGATCAGGTTGCTCAGAGCTCTGACCAACCTGTCCCTGTTTGCAGGGACAGAACATCTGCCACCCCTCTGAGCAACCTGGTCCAATGTTTCACTGTCCACATCACAAAAGATTTTTTCCTTATATCTAGTCTGAATCTACCCTCTTTTAGTCCAAAACAGTTACTCCTTGTCACATCTTATAAACACCCTATTTACGCGTTGAAAGGTCACAATTATTTCCCGCTGAATCCTACTCCTCCCCAGTCTGAACAACCCCAACTCTCCTAGCCATTCCTCATAAGAGGTGCTCCATCCCTCTGATTGTTGTTGTGGCTCTTATGTGCACCCTCCTTGACAGGTCCATGTCCTATCTGTGCTGGGGACCCCAAAACTGGATGTAGCACTGCAGGTGGGGTCTCACCAGACCTGCTTTGGCCTGCCAGTGCCCATGGCTGGGTCATGACCAGCCTCTCACCCACCAGCACCCCAAGTCCTTCTCCCCAGGGCTGTTCTCCATCTCTTCATCCCCAGCCTGTGCTGATACTGGGAGTTGCTCCAACCCAGGTGAAGCACCTTGCACTTGGTCTTGTTAAACCTCATGAGATTCCCATGGGCCCACTTCTCAAGCTTGTCCAGGTGTCTCTGAATGGCATCCTGTCCCTCAGGTGTGTCAACTGTTCCATATAACTACTGTTGAAATATGCTTACTTTAAAATACTAAGACACTTGGTATAACATTTTCTGTGTTACCCATGAGACTATTACTAAGGCAAATACTGAACTTCTGGCTAGAGAAGAGGAATTTGATTGACTCAGCTGTGAGTTGAGGATGTTTTAAAGCCATGCACAGCTTTGGGTTTATTTGGGGATGAATAAATATCTCTACAGAACCAGAATCTCAACCTTATAAAAGATCATGCCACCTAAATGTGTTAAGATTTCTGGCAATGAAATGGCTAATCATTCTGCATCGGCCAAATTACATAGATCTGCAGACTCACAATGTTTAGAGAATTTGGGAATTATTCATCCCAATAAGCTCTATTACCTTACTTTCTACTCTTGATATATAATTGTAATTTTATTTGTGTTTTTTTAGATGCTTCGAATTTGTTTAAGCTGTAACATGTCTGATATACTGCTCAGCCAATAGTTATAAATTATTATGTGTCAAAGCAATCTACAAAAGTTTTGTTTATCAGCAGCGTTACATAGCTATTGAATATAGAAAAAGATGAAGTAGGGGAAATAATGGAGGTGGAAACGACAAATTTAATTTAAATGAGAAAAAGACAGTAATTCAAGCATTCAGCTGTTGATACAATATCAAATGTTTGTGTATTCTAGTTTGACTAACTTCCTTTAGGCCCCTCCTCAAGTAAACGAGGTGGCAGTCACGGATTGCGTTGTGAGAGGTGGTGAACACCTGAGTTTGATATGTAAGCTCAGAGGTTAGACAGAGGTTAGGTAAAGATATTTTTTAGTGTATACAGTTTCATTCCACTGCTTTCTCTATGTAAGGTATTATTTAAAAAATGAGAAAAGGTGGTATGATATGATATGATATGATATATGATAAATGATATATGATATGATATGATATGATATATGGTATGATATGATATGATATATGATAAATGATAAATGAGATATGATNATGGCATGATATTATATGATATATGATAAATGATAAATGAGATATGATATGATATGATACTGCTCAGTAGCTACTCTGTTGATGCAGAACAATTTTCTCTGAAGGTAAATGCCGAATAAAAATTAAGAGTAGAAAGTAATGACTATGCTGGGACAGAGTAGTAAACCACAGGTGGTAAGTACTCTGCTTGGAAGTTTCTACATTGGTGAATCCAAAAAATATATATATGCTGATATCATGCTGTTTCTTAGATATGCAGTGTTAGCTGAGATATCTGTGAGAGGCTCACAATGAACATCACCATCAGACCACATCAGTAAACAACCAAGAACTAATGTATAATATTAATGTATCCAGGATTTCTGATTTTTATAATGCTATACTTTGGTATTTTAAAAGTATATACCTATGTGAGACTTACTTTTACCACCAGTACTTTAAAGACTTGCATTTTTTTGCAGGAATATACTGCAACTATATGTGATGTCCCAAAATGTCAAGTGTTCAACAGGCTTCATGATATATACACTGAATCTTTCATGCTCTGTGGTACATTATAGCATGAATTTGACCAAGAATGCGGCAAAACTGTTGGGAAATAATGGCAGAATTGCACTCTTTAAGTTTTATGTTGCTGAGAAACAAAATTGAAGTCCTTATTTCTCCCACACTTCACCTCTTGAAAAGATAACAATTGATCTAACAAACACTATGGATTCAATCCTTTTAAAACCATCAAGAAATTTTGTTTCCAGTGACAAAATGAATGGATCCTAAATTATTTGTTACAATAATGTTACTGAAAATAGCTATGTACAAAAAAAAACATGTATTATTTCAAAATGTTAAAAAAAATTACTGAGCTAGTTCAATAATATTCTTCTTTCTGCAAGAAAAATTTATTTTTTGGATACAAAACTTCCGTGTAATATTACAATACATTATTTTACATTTTTAACTTCTTTTCCTAAGTTGTGCACAAATGAATTTATAACTCAGTAATTAAGACCTTAGTGTATTTATGTCCATCAAAGATTGACTGAAAATGTTTTACTAGGTACTTACCTTTAGCATATTATAATTTTTATTTTTCAATTTTATTGAAAATTATTATTGAAAAGGTAATTACTGCTCATAAAATATCTGCTAAAAACTGAATCACATCGTTAGAGTTAAAAAGTAAACATGAATCACAAAAATATTTCTTTTGTTCCTGAAACTGCAGTTCATACCACTTATATGTCAATTCTTCACTAGTTTATTAGATAGAATAACTTCATTAAATGTATTTTGTTAAATTGTTTCTTTATATGCTTTATTAACATATAAAAACCTTGCTAACATGTCAGTGATACTCCTTCTTTTTTCCTAGAATACATATAGAAAAGTACAGGAGATTAAGAAAGAAGTATATGGCAATCATGAATCCCAAACACTACACACTGACAAGCTGTAGAAGACACTGACTGTATAAAGGCAAACTGGGATCCTGTGGCTGTTTTCTCCCCGTATTTTTTGACTTCAGAGGCACAGTGGTCATGTGTGTAGGGATTTATGTCAGAATTTAGACCTCTTTTTCAAATGTTAGGCAATCAGCCCTTAACTGAAAATTAACTAAATTCAGAAGTGTGATCAGAATATAGGCACTGGAACAGGACTTCAGTGTATGCAGTAAATTTTGTGTAATGAGTAGCAACATCTTCATAGACCACCAGGGCTGTTGTGAACTAAGGGAATCTGACTTTTTTCAGTAAGGGAATATCAAGTTGTAGTCTTGGAATGCATCATGGTACCCTGAAGTATTTTTTGTCCTATATTCAGCTTAAATACCACCTCAGAATTCAGTTTTTATTTGTTTTACAGATCTGCATGGGTAAAATCTGACATTTGGTCCCATCTACCAGCTCCTCATAATTCCCCAAAAAATTACCACTAGGTGGAAATTGCACGTCTCTATTTAGTATTATATAATAGTATTAACCAGTATCAGTACACAGTTTTCATCTCTGTTTGTTTCTTATGTCACGAATTTGCACATGTTCAGAGTTTTCTGGTTGTCTTCATATTTAAGGAAGAAATGACTGCAAGCTTAAATTCTGAGAGTAAAGTGGCAGCTTAGAAAATTTTGATTCATTGACTTGTCAGAAAACACAGACCATTTCACTGTCGCTGTCGGTGGTAATGTCCAAATGTTTTCAGTAAAGTGACAGCTCGTACAGTATGGAGCAGAAATAAAGGTATTGTGATAGTGCAGTGATGTTGCTTCAAATATTTATTAGGATTTTAATGTAGTTTTCTATTTTTTAATGTTAAATAAAAGGCAATTAACCACAAAAACCCCAAAATTGCCATTCAGGTTTCCCCCCACCCTCCCCTTATCAGATAAACAGAGTGGACAAAATAAGAGCAGAGTATATCAGAAACTGGCTGGGTTTGAATGCATATCTGCTCTACAGCTCCTGTCAGAAAAACAACCATTTCCTAGTACTAGGAAAAGTGCTAATATTTTGCTGTTGTTTAGTGGCTTTTGTTAGAAAATCTCAAAACCCACAAAAACCTGATTTTTTTTTTTTTTTTAACAGCTATCAAATATGATCTCAAAAGGTTCCTCATCAAACAGATGATAAAGATGGCACATACATGGAACAACGTCTGTTCCATACAATCATTTCTTATCTAAGATATAAAAATATCTCTGTGAAATATCAGTGATTCTGTGAAAGAGCTAGGAATAGCAAACAGGCTCCTTTCTCCATTTCTTTCTCCAGGTCCACAAAATAACTGTTTTGCCAATGAGAATAGGAACAATTAGAACTGTGAAGTGATGTGAAGTTCTGTGATTTTATATATTTTGAGTAAACTGACTACATAGTAATATGGCAGACAGTGACATTGCCACATAAAATTTCCAAAATTCAACTGAGGTCTCAGAGAACATGGGTCTCTGGAGACATTTGCATTTGTTCTTTTACCTTAGAAACTAGATAGCTTTAAAAGTAAATGGCACCAGGCAAATTCTGCCCCCTAAAGATCAGTTCCATTACAATCCTTCAAATGAGTGGCAATTAAAGCAGGTTTTAAAACAGTTGTAGTATTTTATACAGTTGAAATGTTTATTTTCTGAACCTAACTTTCCATTTGTTCTCTGCTCTTCAAAAAATCTGCCGAATAACACATATGCAAAAACAATTAGTAAAATAAATAGCGTGTACCAAAGAAGAAAACAAAAAACAACCTCAGGCCCAGACCCAGAAAATTGATTTCAAGCCTCTTCCTATTTGTACAACAAATAAAGGAATTTGTCTGCTGCATAGACATAGTAAAACTAATGATTATAAGAGAAAAAAACCTATGTGTATTAAATTAATGGCAAGTCTCAGTAAAATAAAATCTCTTGACATTGCAAACTTCAAATGTGTATTAATATGTTATTAATTTCTAGTTGTCGTGGTGGATGTTTGTAGTCCCACAAAAAACTTAAAGAGTGTATGTTTCTGAGGACTGTATCAGCACAAGCTTTATTTAACGTAATTGATAAAGTGGTAGTAAAATCAAAGAGCTCAAACTTAATGGAATTAAAATGCATAACCCTCCATAGTTGGATCATGGATTATCCAATGGTAGTAAAATCAAAGAGCTCAAACTTAATGGAATTAAAATGCATAACCCTCCATAGTTGGATCATGGATTATCCAATGGCTGGATAACAGCCTTTGATAATTTTTAATGAACTACTGAAATAGGTAACATTTTTTACTCAGCAATCAGAAAGCAGCTGTACTTTTTTTACTTTGGTGAACCCATTTGGCGCTTGATGGCTTTTTGTGTTTGCCAGTGAGAAGTGGGCTAGAACATCTGCTAAGGTACTACATTTCAGTATTAGTTTGAAAGTTGAGTCAAAAGCCTTCTGAGTTTATTACTAGATGTTTCTATACCATGCATTTCAATATTGCGTGTATAATATTTGATGGAATAAAAATTAGTGGTGTGTACCTTGTTTGGGTGTCTTTTAAAAGGAGTGTATATGTGAATTAATTTATACTAAAAAATTTAATTGGTTAGACAAAACTTTACAGTTACCAAATTAAAGTCAGAATTAATAGTCAATAAATAATTAAATATCTTTAAGTTCTGAACATATCAAATTAATAGCAAAATTATCTAGCAAAACTGTGATGTCAAAATTAAAATAAACTGTTTTGTTCTGGTCTTGTCTTCAGTAAAAGTAGAGAACCAACTCCCTATTGACCCAAGTCTGTGCTTGTGCTGAGACAAATAGTGAATAGTGTGGCTAGTGAAGAACAAAGTGCATTAGCCTCAGTTGGATGTTTCTATGCTTGGTCTGCAGCAGTTCCTCTGTAATGGAGATAAATACTGTCTATGTATTTTTTGTATGTAGTTCCTATGAAGAAGTGTCTGAAGCTGGTGAGGTAAATTGCAGTTTTGAAGTATGTATTTGTTTCCAACAAAAGGGAGCCTAGAAAGACTAGCTCTGTGAATACTATAAATATCTGCAGTCAAACAACGTTCGTGTTCATTTTGTTCTTAAACTCTTGCAGAGTGGAATTGCTCTAATAAGCAATTTTTGTGTCATTTTTAAAATGAAGGAATTAACTGAAGAGAATGCTAGAAGAAAGATAAGACATCTGGTATGATAAATTTTAAGAGACTTAATATAGTAATGGCAAGAAACTACCTACAGGCTTGCCCTTTCCAAAAACAGAGCCGTGAAATCAAAGAAGGTCTTGAGACTTAAAAAAAGATCCTTCAGGAGGGTAGGGGAGACTGCTCTGTTGGCTCACAGCCAAGAACATTCAGACTTAGATAGAGAACTCTAAAGACCAACTAAAGACTTATACAACAGTGAAGATGTAATGGTACAAATAGTCATAATGTGTTGTCATACTGATACTATTGAAGAAATAGTATAAATATCAGTAGGAAAGTGGGATAGGATGCTATGCACCTAAGAATTCTACCACAGAGTTGAAATAACTTATATTCTAACAAGGGCATGTAAAACTACCTTGGTACTTTAGAATTGTGAGATAGGAAGTGTGCTGCCAGTGTTCAGAAAGATGTTCCAGCAGAGACCTATGTATCTATATGCCTGACATCTCTACTGGACCAGGGACTGAACATTAAAGCAGGGGAACCAATGGGTGAACATGGAATATACATACTTGAAAATTAACGAGCTTTGTTTAAAGAGAAATCTCACTTTAAATTCCTTTTGAGTGTTTTGAATGTGTTAGGAGATACACAAATAAGTTGAAATAGACATGTGGATTCCCAAAGGCCTTTTTAAGGAATTTCAACATCCATGCAGTAAAATGGCAGGTCTCATATGGATAAATAATTAATGGCTTGGCTTAGAGGGTAAGCTGTTGCAATGTGAGAAGCCACAGTGGTATTTCTTCAAGTATTCTGGTATCTTTTAACATATTAATTCATATAACTACCAGAAAAAAAGGTTGATCCAGTGAGGTGAGAAAGTTTGCTGATGGCACAAAGCTACTGAATGTAAAAAGGGTGACAGGTGACTGTCAAGAATAACAGGAGAACCTTACAAATTTGAGTGACTGGGCAATAATATGGCAGGTGAAATCCAGTGCTATCAAATATGAACTGAGGCATAACAGTGATGATGATAATAGTTTTCCATATAAAGTGATAGGTTCAATGCATTGTTTCTACTAGGAAAAAGGCCTTGAAATTGAGATAGATGCTGCATGGAAACAACAGATCAACGCTTGACAGGAGTCAAAGAAACAAGTGACATATTAGAAGAGATTAGAAGAAAAACAAAGAACACAGCAGTTAATAGAATTTATGCAACTGCATGAATCCATGGTTTACCACAGCTTGAAGACTATGTGAGGAGTCCTGGCTGGCTTATGCAAAAGAGAATGTATAAAGGTGGAAGAAAAAAAGATTCAGAGAAAAGCCACATGGATAACCAGAAGTATGGGCGGCATCTACTACTTTAGGTACAGTTGTGGGTAATAGGACTCTTTCATTTTAGAAAATGACTGAGAGATAGGAGAAGTCTGCAGAATCATTATCAAAGAAGAGTAGACTGCCCAATGCCTCTTCCACTGCAACAAGTAGGGTTTGTTAAACACAAATTATGGAATGCAAACTGGTTTAAAACAAAAGAATGTGGTTCTTCAGGCAAAAGGTGATAGACTTCTGCAAGTCTTTGCAGGTTGAATGTACATTGTGCAAATTGGGATATGCACATTGATGCTGTGAGAGCAGAATAATTGCATATATTTGAGTAGAGATGGAACATGAACTCAGAGGAGAAATTAACTGGAGTTTACTGCATAGTTCCCATCACACTCTGGATATCACATGAACTAAAATACTTGTGGTCTGGGAAAACATTATGAGATAGCATCAGAACAGTGCTATTCCTATGCTTTCCAAGGCATACTTTTATGGCTATTGTTAGAGTACGGATATTGTGCTAGCTGTGCTCTTCATCCAACTTGGTCAGCTTGAATTGTTCAGTTCAATAAAATTCACAGAAAAAAATGTATATTTCCTCTATTCAGAAGAAGTTTCTCTTGAGTCATGAATCATCCAGTAATTCTATATGTGATGTAGTGGGATATGTTTGGAGAGCTAAGTAAAAACAACTGGTCTGCAGCCCAAAGATCACCTTTGTGTGAATGGGTAGCAGAACTGTTTCAAAATTTTGATGCAAAAAGCCTGACCAATTACCTGAAGACTACAGATGCAAAGCAAAAACTGCTCTGAGGTTTTCTTTATCTGGCATTGTAGTAGAGAAGTTGCCTTTACTTTTTCTTCATATTTATATCTGCTAGCCTGTAGACCATAAGAGAGAAGGTATAGGAGATAATGTGGCTTAGTGCCATATTAGGAATTGCACCACGGAGGGACTAATTGCTTTAGGGCTAATTTTGCATCTTACTGGCTGTTACAATCTAGAAGTGGCTATCTGTCTTTATTTGCTGGTGAATATGATACAGAATCATCAGTTAAGCTGAAGCGTACGTAGAAAGCAAACAAATACTAGTACAATTTACTGTGATTTTTAGAATTCGTACATCATGTTCACCCTTTTACTCCTTCGGCTTTGTGAACTATTTTCTAGCTCATACTCTTGAGTGATTCTGTATAATGCAGTTGTCTTTGATTTTTCCAGAAATAGCTCGTTAACCATTTAATTGATATCTTGACCTTCCAATTGATTTTCTAATTGATGTTTCCTTTCACTGCACCTGTTCAACAATTCATTTTTATGTGCTTATTACATTGTAACAGGTTGCCTTATCTACTGCTATATATATTTTATTAATACATACGGTGTTTGGCATTTTAAATTAACCACATGTATATTTCTGAATCCCTTATTATTTTCTTCCTGTTAAGTACACTATTCTGAAATAGAAGGGGAAAGATTAATCTAAATAAAACATGATGCAGCATTTGGGTTTTTTGTTTTTTGGTTTTTTTTTTTTTTTTTTTGGAGCCCGGTGACAGGCATCACTAGGATACCATGATAATACTGTAATTCTGAGTGCAGGTTTTGCAAACCATATCAATGTCATTACTTTATTTACGATGACAATCTTGTATCGTACTGTATGCTGACCAGGCTTGTACGTCCTTGAATGTTTTTATTTGACCTTACAGTCTGCGCTGGGGAGGGACTAAATGGGTATGAGGGAGCAACAAGAACAGACAGTGATCTGTGAGACACGTTAGAAGATGAGCATCACAGCAGGGCAAAGGCAAGGGTGCCATTCCCCAATCCCTGAGCCATGGGAATGGAACAGGTCTGTGATGATGGCGTGAGTCAGCCAGCTATCCATAGTAACATCAAGCCAAGGAGTCAAGCCCTTAAGTCAGGGTTGAAGTGCTAGTCAGGTGTGTCACCAGGCATATGGAGGACTGCAAGCTCAGGCAAGGGAAATGTGACAAGGAAAGGAACCTTCCTCAGGCAAGGAAAATGTGTCCTTACAAGTAACTCCTAAATGAATAGAGGTCATGCCCACACTGGGGCTATCCGACACAGAGCTGGTCACCTGCATTATATGTGGCCCAATCTGAATAGGAGCCAAGTCCCAGGAGGACTAAGATGCATGCACAGCTCTGACACTCCTGCTCTTCCTTCCTCTTCCCGTTCCCCTTCTGCTCCTGCATTCCCTTCCCCTCTTCTCTCCTTCTCCTTCCGTTGTTCTTTCCCTTTTCTGTTCCCTCATCCTGCACTTCTTTCCCCTTAAAGAGTCTCTGCAGAGTGAAGTGAACATGCAGCTGGCGATGGCAAGAGCCTGTAGGGACACACCTGGCTTTCCATCAGCTTTCAGCTATGGGGTCGACAGTCATGTCCTGGCTATCTGAAGAACAGGATTGCACTGAAACAGGAAAGCGTGATCTCCTCTATCCCCAAGTTCCACTGACCCCTTTGCAACAGATTTATTACTATTCTTATGTTTAATAATATAATAGTTGTTTCAATGCAATAATTGAGATGGTATCAATCATCACTATATAGTTAATTGTTTATTTTTAATATCAATCTTTAATTACGTTGTGTGCAAGCTAAAAAAAAAAAAAAAGGAATGAACAGAAGAGTGTAATAATTGTAAGCAAGCAACAAAGGCAGTCATGCAGTTTGAGAAAGAACATGTATCACAGAAACATCTTTTGCCGAAGATGTATTTTGTAGGACATGCCTATAAAATGTGTCCTCTTCATAACTCCACACTCATCCCTCATAGGAATATTAGACTTCACCAAACTCAGTTATCATTTACTCTTGAGTGCCTCAGAGTGCTAGAGTTGTTCAATAAATTTCCAGGCACTGTGACTGAAAAAAGCTATTATGAAAATTTTCCTGTTTTGCTATTAGAGTAATATTTTAAGATGCTGTATCTGTTCCATTGAAAAATTCTCAGAAGCATGAAATAATTAATGCAAAATTGCTACTTTTTAATAAATTCTGAAAAACGTTGACAACTTCTTTTAATGGTACTACATTGTAGCAGCATCTGTCCTGAAAAAATAACACCCATCTTTGATTTTAGATGTAGACTGGATTGATGGATGGATCTGTAATACCCAGCTAATTACATCTGTCTCCCATGGAAATAAGGTCTGATTGTTCATAACAGCATTATAGTAAATCTGAATTGAAGTTGTTATTTCAATTCTTTCAGTATTTATCTTTCAAGCTGCCAGGCAATGATTCTGGAAGTGTTCCAGAGGTGTGGAAATTCGGGAGTATGGTTTAGGTGGTGGTTATTATGATGCTAGGTTGACAGTTGGACTAGATGATCTTTAAGGTCTCTTGCAACCTTGATGATTCTGTGAATGGCATCATGCTCAGCCATAAAACTGGGGAGATGGAGGTCAGTGGGGACTGTCTGGGCCTTGGAAGGTTGGTGACAAGGAGTTTTCATCTTTTGCATCACTGTTTTTTTTTTTTTTTGATATTTTATTTTCTTCTTTGTTGATGTTTCTTTGCTGGACTTTTTCCTTACTTTTTTTTTTATTCTTCTTTTTTTATTTTTTTTTAAATTGTATTTTTTATTTATTTAACTGTCTTCATATCAACTCATAAGTTTTCTTTCACCATTCTGATTCTCCTTCTGTCCATCTGGGGAAAACTGAATTTTTTTCAAGGTGTTATTTTCCTACAGTCTTTTAAGAGAGACGTAGGAAAAAGAAAGACATAATGATTGGAAGTCTGAATCATCACATTATTTGGTAGAAGTTAGGGTATGTTTATAATACACTCTCACTTGGATGCAAATTTATGTGACTTACCAAGATGTGGGAAACTAACTTGTTCTTGAGACCAACCTCACTTTTGAATTTGCAGCTAAAATATCTAACTGATCTTTTAGCAATTTCTTAAATTGCCTTCTGCATACAACTCTTCTTTAGAAGTGGTCCGGGTAAATGACTCTAACTTGAAAAGTGAATAGCATTCCAATTTCCTTTCTTTATGTCTTCATACTCATTGAGTGTGAAGTGATAATCTGTAATCTTTTGCTTGGTCGTAGTTTCCTTATAATAAAAAAAAATTCATGTTATCTTGGTATCTCTTATCAGCCTAAATATTGCATTACATTCATTGAGTGTGCTGCCAAAGAGTGAAAACTCCAGCGAGCAGAGAACTACTACTGTGGTCTAAAAGTCTGTAAGATGGCTGTATTACTTTGTGCCATAAAGAAAGGTCTGAGAAAACTGTGTTAAAAATAGATGGTTAAATGGGTTAGAAAAAAAAGGTAAAGAATCCCTACACTATTCTTAAACTCTGCTTGTTCAGAAATGTAATCAGGCTGATAGACTGAACAGACTTACCACAGGATAACTGCATCTTCATCTTGGGAAATGTTTTGCAAACTGTCTAAGACAAAATAAATAGGCTACACTGAGCACAGTGCATGTAATGAATATCTTAGATAAGAATTTTTATTCTGCTGTGATTTAGAGGTTTAAGAAAAGGGGTTAATATCCAGATAGTGTATTTGTATCACTGATGCTGCCATTACATAGACTTGGTCAATAAACCCTGGGTACCAGCTAAGTCTGTGCCTTTTGAAGATATCTGCATTTACTGTTTGTGGACAATTCAATGCCTGTGAGATAGAAATGATAATGCCTATACTTTTTTGGCAAGCAGTGTTACATCACTGAATCAAAGTTTAGATAGTAATACTTCTTTCTTTTCTATTTTTCTTTTAATTCCTTTGCTAAAAATAATACCTTTTTTTGCAACTTGTTATTTTTTTCTGCAACCGACATGTGGCTGTCAGCTCCTATCTCCTCAAAGGCTGACAGAAAAAAGAACAACAAAGAGCTTTTGTACATTTTCTCCCCCGTTACAGCACAGGATTTGATTCAAAATCGGAGTGATCTTTCTGACTGTTTCCAAGAGAAAAATATCTTGATTATCAGGAGCTCATGATAAATATGTTTTCACCTCTATGTTGAAGTGTCTGTTAACTGGTTCAAGAAGGTAAAATCTCTCAATCCAGGTGGTAGGAAAGAGAGAGACCTTACTGAAAAAAAATCTAGTCCAGGCAACTTGAGGGAATGAGATAATTTATTGCATTCTCCTTTTGTGGTAAATTCATAACAGTAGCTAAAAGCCAGTTTTCTAAAATTTCCAGTAACAGGCACAACTTTCTTTTCTGTTTTCTCTGCTGCAATGTAAAGTGATGTTATTTAAATTCACTGTTAGTGGCCATTTAATATTTTGATGTATGTTGGCAGTGAAGATCATTTGCATTATTTCATTGAGCTGTTCAGCCTTTTCTACCCCTTATAAAGATTCTGTAATCATGTTGAAATGTACTGTTTCAAACATTGGTAGCTGCCTTGTGGTGCCTAAAAATCATAAACATTTTTGTATACCCTTCAAATAAATACGGCACTGATTGTGGCTATATTTTTAATTATACACTCAGACATAAAGTACAGTGGGATAACAGGACATTAGTAGGGCACTTGCAGCTGAGACAGACAGGTAGTGACAGAACTGGCTTGAAAGAGATAGCAAAATATTTGCTTGTCCAGTATGTACAACACACTCAGCAAGACCTTACTTATCTGTTTTTGTTTATTTCCTAACCTAGTAAGCCACTTTCTTCCTTCTAATTTTATAATTTGTGAAAAATTTTCTACATGTTCTTAGAATATCTCCTTTCAGTAATTCTGACACCTGTAGTGAATGTAATGAATAGTAGGCTGCAATAATCTCTGGTTTTTTTCAATGTAGTAGAATCTCGCAAGATTCTCTCCACCCATCATTAACACTAATTGAAATGCTTGAGTAGAGAGTGTTTATAATTATTTTCTGAATGTTTGTTCATGTTATTCTGCAACATGTTTTATATATGGCATGATTGAGTGAGCTTTTCAATCTTTAAATATTAAAAATTTTGTAGCAAAGTATTTTTTTTCTTCAGGTTTCCTTCCCCTTTTTCATTGTCCAGTTAAAAAATGTCTTTCATCATCATATAGTATCAGATATATCCAAAATTTGGAAATTCAGCATTGTGTAATGGGTTTTTGAGTGGGAAGAGGTCACACTCTCCTTTTTACCATTGAATTTCCTTAGCAGAATGGTGAGTGTTGGATTTTTTTTCTGTTTAGTTGCAGTACAGTTTGCAGAAATGGAATGCTGTACCCTTTGATTTTAATAGATTTAAGTCATCATAATCCAATTTTTTTTTTGTTTTTTTTAAGTAAAATGTTCCAGAGAAATTTAGAGGGCTTTACATTACAAGTAGTAAATGTATAAGCTGTTTTTTGAAGTACATTTTTGTAACTCTGTATTTTTCTACTTTGGTTTTGGAAGAACTTTTATTTCTCCTTTCTTTCACCTATATCAGTTTCAGAAATGATATAGTAAATTTCCTGATTTTTCTTAAAAAATAGTTTTGGTTTTATTCTTATTCTGTTAGAAACATACAGCAAAATATACATACAATACAGTTTCTTTTGCAGACCCTAGAGTGAGGCATTTAGAAAGTCTGCTTGCAATTGCTAAAGAGCACAGAAACCATATGGCGAGCAGATATACACTATGGACAGTGTGGAATAAACTCTTCCATCAATTATGCTGCTGTAAATCTGTAGAAACTCATGCTATCACTACTTCCCCCTCCTTCATTTCTTTAATATCCCTTCTGCAGACAGGTATATGTCATTGATTGGATTTTGTTTATGACAGGCTTACATAAACTAAAAAAGGATGGTCATACAAATGTCGCCATATATTATTTTATCTGGTTCCACTGCAGGGAGTTAGAGGGGGCAGAACTGCTGTGACTGCAGTTAGTGGGACATCTTGCATTGACTTCTGTGAGTTCATGATCAGAGATTTTACCCTTCAAAAAAGTCAATGCTTTTATATTGAACTCTTATCTATTCTACTGAGGATCACTGTCTAGCAAACAGCATTTTAATATACAGTATACTTCCTTCAGCTAAAAAAAACTCCAAACCCCAAACCTCGATATTTATGTGGTTCACTTTTCTTCAAATCATTATATAGCAATTAAAGGAAAGCAATGACTGGGGACTAAGTATAAAAGTGTATTTCATATCCTTTCAGTGAACTAATAAAAAATTTATGCCCTTTTATAATACAGTATAAGCTGATGCAGGCTTACAAGGGATTGGAAGTAGGATGTTATTCTTAGTGCAGAGCATCTGTGTTTATAAAGCAAATTTTGTCATTATATCAGCAAGTATAGTTTACACTGGTTTATATAGATCAGACATATTATATACTAGCCTTTCAGTATTAAAAATGCAACATAGCAGACTGCTGAATTTTAAGGTGATATTAGAACATAATAACCTACAAATTAATAACTGGTTTTGAAATAAAATTAGAAACTTCAAGTAAGATAGAGATTTATTCTTATATCTATTTATATATATATATGATAGATAGGAAATAAAGATAGATAGATATGAAAATCAATGGGATCTCAGATCTCTATAGCACAGGAATCTGCAAATGGCTTTTAAAATTGTAATTATTCTTCATGGTTGCAGATTTTTTTTCCTTTGACATGCATTCTTCCACTATTTCCTACTGCCAAGGTATTTTTCCTATAAATTATTTCTTTATTCTGTCACCCCTGCTTCCACCTGAATCTTCTAGAAATGCTGTCATTTGTTGGTGTTTGAATGAATCCTCTATACAATTTTTTTCATGCTGGCAGTATAATGCATCCTTTATTATTTTTACTTGGAGTCCTGTCCAAGATTTTAATTGTGCCTAAAAGACAGTATGTATAGCATGGTATATCTAATGTTTTAAGCTGGTGACACACCAAACAACATTCTTTTAAAATATTCCACCATGACCTTTATATATACATATATTATTTTTTAGCTCTTATTTCAAAGAGACTTAGTGAGTTTTGATTATAACTTCAGATGGATTAATTAGAAATTATACTCTAGATGTTTTTCATTCTCTCACCCCAATTTTCAGTGTCTTGCTGTGAATCGTAGTGGTGTAGACTGCTAACTGTAACTCCAGCAGTAGCTACCAAATTATTCCATCCCAGCTGTTTGGTTGGTTGTCTGCTTTCTTCTCCAGTTAGTGGATGACTAGCAATGGATTGTATAAAGGCCAATGAAAGCCATGAATTTATTATTAGCATTGTTAAAATCTTAATGGTATAATGAAAGTTCTCCAGTCATAGCATATTGACACATATTGTTCAGATTGGCTAATTACTGTAGTTCATTTGCATTCACTTTACAATCACAAATAACATAGATACCTCTGAAGTATCTTGGCTGTCATGATCATTTCTCCACTGCTTCTAGGTACCATGAGCAATGATTTCAATTTTGGTGTAAAGAGTACAGTGAACTGCTACTAAGACATGTCCTTGACTTGAGTAAGTTTGATACTAACTTTGGGGTTATATCTTCTTACTCTTGGATGCATTTGGGGTAATTTTTAAGTTTGGTCTTGCAGTCTACTAACTTGGTTGCTCGTTATTGGTTTGCAATTCTCCTTCATACATTGCATTTGCATTTTGTGAATAATTGACTGTTTGAATTATTGACTACATATGTATGGCATACTTTTCTTAAGCTGGATACTTGCTTTTGTGCACTTTGTTGTCTTTTAAGCTGCTTTTTTCTGATTCCCAGGTTTCGATTTGTTTCGTGCTCGCTAATTGGTTGTTTGTGAGTTGCTTATAACCTGGATCCTCCTCTATTGCCAGGTGCCTGTACTTTGTAAACCTGTGTTAACTGTCCTTGCCCGTACTCTTGCACAATGCATTTTTATTTTAGGTTGACATGTAGTTCATCCCACACAGAATTCTGCTTATGATTGCTATCTTATTATTTAGAGATATGCAAGTGAAAATTAGGGTTGCATAATACAGCATCACAAAGCTCAGTAAAAGCTAAAACAAAGTGCTTAATACTCCTCTGGTGGTTAGACGATTGCTGTTCCTGTTTTACAAGATAAAACAGAGGTCAAGACTGTCCAAAACAAGTTTAGCCTTACAAACCCCAAGACTCTTATTTTTTAGTTTAAGAGAAAGTGTTGACTTCTTACAGCAACAATGACAATGACACATCTATTAAGATACATGACAACATTTACTTGACAAACACATGAATGAAAGAGGAACACACCTGTAAACCTATGATACTGGGTACTCAAATTGAAGGTAAGCTCTTTAGAATAGCTTTTCTATCATAAAAATAGCAGGTCAGCGTTGGAAACCCAAGATAGTCGCATGATAGTCAATTTCCAAATATATTTCAGTATATTAGTATAAAATACTAATTTTCCTTATCACTGTTGCTTTTTCCAACCTAATACCACTAACCAGAATTGCTAAGCCACTCTTTGAAAGGTCATTGGGAGAAGAGGTGCCTTAGGACTGGATCAGTGACTTAGGCAGTGTCACTCTGGCCTTCAAAGAGTGCAAGAAGGAGGACCCAGGAATCAGAATTACAGAATACTTCAAGTCGGAAGGGATTCACAAGGATCAGCAAAGTCCAATTCCTGGCCCTGAACAGGACAGCCCCAAGAATCACACCATGTGACAGAGGACATTGTCCAAACTCTTCTTGAACTGTCAGGCTGGTGCTGTGACCACTGCCCTGGGGAGCTGTTCCAGTCCCCAACCACTCTCTGGGGGAAGAACCTTTTCCTGATGTCCAACCTAAACCTTCCCTGACACAACTTCAGGCCACTCCCTTGGGTCCTGTCACTGGGCACCACAGAGAAGGAATCACTGTTTGGCCCTCCTCTTCCCCTCACGGGGAACTGAGGTCTCTCCTCAGTCTCTGCCAGGCTCAACAAGCCAAGGGGCCTCAGCTGCTCAGTGTATGGCTTCCTATCAAGGCCCTTCACCATCCACGTAGCCCCCCTTTGGACATTCTCTAATAGATTAAAATCCCATGTTGTCATGCTGAAAACTGCATACAGTATTAAAAGTGAGGCCACACCAGTGCAGGAAACTACAGGCCAGGCAGCCTTAGCCCTTTGCCCGGAAAGATGATGGAACAGCTCATGCTGGTTGTCATATCTCAGTATGTGGAGGCAAAGAAATTGTCAGGAGTAGTCAACATGAATTCACCAAGGGGAGATAATGCTTGACTAAGCTGATAACCTTCTATTGATGGCAAGGCTGTCAGGGTAGATGAGGAAAGGGCAGTGGATGCTGTCTGCCTGGACTTCAGCGAGGCTTTTGCCCCTGTCTCCCATAACAAACTCACAGGTAAACTCAGCAAGTGTGGCTGGAGCAAGGGGCAGTGAGGCAGAGCTGGCTGAGTGCAGAGCTCAAGGCTGGTTGCACAGTCCAGTTGGGGGCCCACAGCAGTGTTCCCCAGGGCTCAGAACTGGGTACAGTCTTGTTCAGCTCATTTAGCAGTGACCTGGACAGAGTTGCCCTCAGCGAGTTTGCAGGTGACACAAAACTGGGAGAAATGTCTGATACCCCAGAGAGCTGTGCTGCCATTCAGAGAGACCTGGACTGGATGGAGAGTTGGGCAGAGAGGAACCTCATGAATTTCCACAAAAGCAAATGCAGGGTCCTGCACCTGGGGAAGAATAACCTCCACACCAGGACAGGCTGGGGGCTGACCTGCTGGGAAGGAGTTCTACAGAGAAGGACCTGGAGGACCTGGTGGACAACAAGGTGTCCATGAGCCAGCAGTGTGGCCTTGTGGCCGAGAAGGCCAGTGGAGTCCTGAGGTTCATTAGGAAGAGCATTGCCAGCAGGCTGAGGGAGGAAATCCTGCCCCTTTAAAGGGGGAAATTCTTTCACCCACTGGTGAGGCTTCACCTGGAATACTGTGTCTGGTTCTGGGCTGTCCAGTTCAAGAAAGGCAAGAACTTCTGGAGAACTACGAAGATTATTGAGGGACTGGAGCATCATCTCTTATGAGGAAAGGCTGAGGGAGCTGGGCCAGTTTAGCCTGGAGAAGAGGTGACTGAACAGGGATCTTACCCATGTGTACAAAAATCTTAAGGGCAGGTGCCAGGAGGATGGGACCAGACTGTATTCAGTGGTGGCCAGTGACAGGACAAGGGACAATGGGCACAAATTGAAATACAGTTTGAGGAATATTAGGAAATACTGAATATGGGGAAAAACCTTTTTTTGAAGACGACCAAGCCCTAGAACAGGCTGCCCAGAGATGTTGTGAAGTCTCCTGTGGATTTATTCAAAACCTGTGAGAACTTAATTCTGTGCAACCTGCTTTAGGTGAACCATCTTTAGCAGGTCTAGGTGGACTAGATTGTCTCTCAAAAGTTCCTTTCAACCCCAGCCATTCTGAGATTCTGTGAATTTAGTAATTTGTCATTTTTATGACTGGACATGTCCACACTCCCTGCTAAAGTAACAGTGTAATGCAACTATTGTCTGAGGCTTTAGTTACACATCTGCTGATTCATTACTCCATAACATTATTTCATGATAAACAGATTAGAAAATTATGCAACCAACACATTAGCATTTCAGCAATGGGGATATCTTCCCCATATAAAGCTTTCAAAGCTTGGTGTTACTTCTGGAACAAGGAGGGGAAATAGATTTAAAATACTTGTTTCCTTCTGTCATCAACTTTGAGCAATAAGTATCTTGCTGATTTTTTTTCTGTTAGCTTTTTTATTTGATTTCACTTTATTTCACATGAATATAAGCAACTTATAGCATTTCCAAAGAGTGAAACAAGCTTTCCAAAATATTTCTGGAAAAGCACTGACCTGCAAAAGCCTTGGCATTTCTTTCCTTGGCATTTCGTTCTCCGGTCTCTCCTGAGTAGAAGTTGCCAATCATTCAGAACAGTGCCAAATTGTGTAGTGCTTTTGCACTGTGAAAAAGGATCTACTAAATGCTAGTGGGAGACTACCCAGCTGATTTATTTCATTTCAGTTGCAAACAAAGTAAATGAAGTCACCAGGCATAAATCTAGTATTTCTCAAGAACAAAAAGCTACTTCAGTCATATTTTGCTTGCAGCTAGGGAATTTTATAACCAGTTTGATACAAAAATGAATTGCTTAATGTTTTTTTTTTTTCCTGTATTGTGCTCAAAGAAACTAAAGGAGAAAGGAAAAAAAAAGGGTGAAATATCTTTCCCGGCATTTGCCAAAAAAGACAAAAAAGAATGAATGCCAAGTCTTGACAGCTAGACTCAGAAAAAAAGCAGTACTGACTTTCTGGGAAATTAAAATATCTGACAACGGACATACATAGGAAAATGAGAAACTTGAGGCGGAACATGACATTGGCAAATCTCTTAGTCTGGTTTATGGATGAAAAGGAAATCTTGAGCTGAGTTAAAAGAATGGAATCTAATTGCCCTATAGAAAAATATAGCGAATTAAAGATGGAAAACTTTTGGTAAATCAGGATTGAGTTTGTCTGTCGTGGCCATGAAAAAAAAAAGTGGAGCAAAAAAGAGGGATGAAATACATGCTTTAAGGTTGTTATGTCAGAGGAGGCTGGCTAAAGGGATAATAGCCAACATAATACATCCAACAATATACATGCAGGTATCAAAGTATCTTAAAGGCTATGAACTCTGTGTAAAATGCCTATAAAGCTAAATCATCTTGAAACAGCTAGCTAAGAGCCTGTCACCTTTGAAAATTCTGGAATTTGAGTTGCTTGTGTTCACATCTGAATAAAATTTCTTGTTCTCCCAGATGTAGTTGACATAGGAGTCAGACAACCCAGTAAATGAAGGTACCATGACTCTGCTAGCCAAATACCCTGATATAGTCTTCTGACCTCTAATTTCAAAACCTGGCTAGGACACTGGTTGTTGTTCCCTTTTAAGTTGGGTAATATGCCTTCGGGAACATCTAAACTTTCATTTTTCCTAGCTCTTCAGTTGATCAAATGGTAAAAACTATCTCCTTGTCCTGTTTTAGATGACAAAAGTGTAGAGTGGGAGAGTGGATAATGGGACTTCACAAGCCTTTAGTGTTGATGTTGAGGCTCTGGCATAACTGGTCCCAGTATTTATTTTCTTGGAAAATAAAACATATTATGAAGAAAATGCTTGCATAATGATGCTTCACAGACCATTTTCTAGTGAAATGCAGTAGCCAATTCGCATGAGACTCGGTCAGATGAAGAAGAGGAGAAATTATTGGGATAAATATACAGTATTTATCTGTTGAAGTCCTGGCTTCAAAACAAAACATGTTTTGAGGAACAAAAAATGTAGGCCCAGTACATACATGATTTATGTTCAAAAACACAGAGAAATATACAGCTGGTGACAGGCCAGACTGTTTCAGCTGTAGGCAGAACATCTTCTCATTCCACTGAAGTGAAAAAGGTGAGCAAAAATCTTCTTTGTCATTATACATTGTGTGAGGTGGTTGGTCAACAGAAACACATCTGGCCAGGATGCGTCATTATTCACTGTATCTCATTCTTATGAACATTTTTGCTTGAAAAATGAGAAAACAACTGGGAGAATGTCTCACTTCTGAACATGTCTCAGGCTGAAAAAGCCTTTTCAGGAGATTTCCATGCCTTTGCTCTTGAAGTCAGAAAAGCATTCCAAGAGTTTTAGATATGTTATGTGGTTGACTAGTGCAAGCAAAAAGAGATCAGTTGTGAGTTTCCTTTCTGGGATGGCACAGAGCATGGTAACAGATTTCCAAATTAAAGATAAGGTGGATTTAAGGAATGTAGAAATGCCCTTATTCCCATCCCTTGGATGTATATTCCTGCAGGTGTTGTCTTGTGCAGACATTATTTGACATTAAATGAAAGAGGTTTTTTTGGCAACAATTTCCATCTGTGTTCCTTTTGCTCTACTTTAGCTGAAAGGTTGAAACTTTTTGAGTGCTACTGGTGTGTCAACTTTGAAAATAGTTTGCTGATGTTGAGGTGACCACTGCTTCAGCACAAAATGAGAGCATTTGTACTGTTGTCGGATGTCCTGTTATTGCTCAGGAAACCTTTTCTAGGCTATCATTCAAATTTTCCAATTAGTGCTAGATTTGTTTAGAATGAAAAAAAAATAGATGAAAGAGCTAAAAAATGCAGCTAACTTACGAGGTGATTATTAATTCAAACTACAGTATAGGGAATATAGTATGAACAAGGGATTATATTTCTTGTTCTTAAATGCAAAAGAGCCCTAAAGTAATTTATGGTGTGGTTCCCTAAAGATATTGGAATGTGGAATTTGGGACATAGTGTACTTCTGGTTTTTTGTTAGCAAGTATGTTTACATTGAATGAGTAAGATATAGACTCACTCATAATTTAAATATCAAATTAACATTGTCCTTAGCTAGATCTCACTTACTCCAAAATATTATTATAATATAATGTCTTTTTCATTAAAATGGCATTTCTGCTCTATTCTTGGCTGGTATTTTGAATGGAAATTTGCTTTATCTTGGGGACTTATTGTATGCTTCTTACTCTTCACATTTTGGAGCTTTTATTTTTGGCCATGAAATAAGCCTTATAACAAAAGTCGTAAAAATAGTTTAATATATATCCTATTCTATCTTATAGAAGAACTTTTAATTTCCGTGTGTTCTAAAACCACATGAAAGGTTTTTTGGTTTTTTTCCTGCCTATCTTTTAAATGTTTAAATGATCTTATGCTATGATACATTTTATACTGTATTTTTTCTCATCATCAATATTGTCAGCATTAAATTTAGGTAGACTGACTATTCTCTCTGTTTTCTATTTTCCTGGACACCCAGAGCAAAATAATTCAATTCCTCATTAAAGTTTTCACTCCAGAATTATTGTATCTCAAAAGCTTCTCTTGCACCACAATGAGAATTTAAGATAAATCTTCTTTACAGGAGAAATACATCAAACTTATGCACAAGTGCCCTGCAAGTGTATTCCTTTACAAATTTCTCTTTATGCCTAATATGATAAACAAACCTGTGTGGTCATTTTGTAAAAGTTCATCTTATATTCCACTATGAAAAACATACTTATATGACTCAATCAAATTTTATTTAGAATTTAAATAATCCTACTGACTATGAGAAAATAATTTTACTGTCTTGGGAAAGTCATGGTTTCAGATTCAGAGAGGCAAAGATTCAAAAACAGGCAAAGGCTTGAAAAGTGCTGGGCAAGTATTCATACAGTGAGCCTACACGTGAGTTACTGTCCTATCCTATTATTGAAAATTCAAATTTACTTGGAAATGGTGCTCAAATAATCCTTCAACTAAAAGTGCAAACAGCTATGTAATGTTTCCAGCAAAGTATGTAATGTGAAGGGAGTTATGCTATTGAAATTTTGCAACTTGAGTAAAATATTTTCAGAAACCTTTCAGAAAAGGATCTTGTGTTATTTGATCTTGCCTTAAGTACCTTTGAAAATGTTACTTTGGAAGCAAGACTTAACTGACATTAATGTTAGATCTCTGTTGTCATCTCACATTTTCTGTCAGTATGGATTTTGTGTAATTCTGTGGAGTTACATTAGCATGAAATTTGTATTAGTGGAAAGTAACTAGGTTTTAGTTCTAAATTTAAATTCAAAATTTCTATGCAACACTCAACATCTGACTTTACATTTGCAATCAGAATTATGTATTACATATTGTACAAAGAGAAAAGGTAAAGGAAATAAAATATGCACCCATCTCATTACTTTCAGGGAATGGAGGAAAGGGTGACTACTTACTGGCTACTTACACAGGTATTTAACAAGGCAATAAAAATGTCAGCATGTGCACTGTTTCTCTGCTCTTGAAATACTCTTTTTTCAATATGGGAGTACAGCTGCATTTTTGCCTGCCTATTAGTAGCATAAAATGTGGGCTTTATTATTATAGACTGTCACTCATGCAGCCTGCACATGCATATTTAACAGCAGACAAATAAATACTATTGATACAGGATAAAAGAGAAACTAGGTTTGTCTTTTTCTAACAAACTATGCATAAATCACACAATATTTACTTTTTACAGGTGGGAAAATAGTAATTTAAAATAGATTTTCTATGAAGAAATTCCAGAATTAACATGATGAAGAGAAGCTAGCAAAGCCTTTGATTCCCCTCCCTTCTTTGCTTGAGCTGAAGTGTGGACTGAAATCCAGTATCCAACATTAAAGCGGCAATCTGCAGCAGAGTGGATGAATTTGTGATAAATTGTCCCTTGTGGTTTATAAAACATATTCTCTATAAAACCAGCCACTGTATGTTTCTCCACATTAGTCAGTTTCTGACACTCAGGCTGCTGAAGCTTCTAGGCCAGTAGTGGTATCTGCCATCCCAAAGCTGTAAACAACTCTTTGTTTATAGCAGCAGTGCTCATACATCCATTTCAAGGTTTTACAGCGATAAAAGGCTGACTGCCTACATAAACTGGAGTGGGCTGCAATGTTGTTATTTTGTTTATTGCTCTTTTACTGCAGTGGTCAAATAGTTCCTCTGAGACGAGACACTGGTACTCTGCCATCTGTACAGTCAGTGTTAGACAACTTGTGTCAACTAAACAAACCACTATGACAAACAATTATAATGAGCATACTAATTAAATAAAATGTTGCTGTATTAAATTGTGGGGGAAATGTGGAAGATTAATAGCAAATTAGGAAGAAGTTGTCAGTTACCTTTTAATGGATAATGACAGTAGCCCCGAGAGAGGTTTTGATTATATTCATGCTGCTTCATTTCTTCAGTCTGCCCTATTGTTGTAATTCATGTTATTTTATTACACCAAGAAAATAAGGGTTTGCTGCTTAAGACAGATAGAAGATTTTTGCTATGTCTGCTTAACATTAAGAGTTGTCATTTTAGAACGGAACAATAAAATGTTGAAGTTTATGTGGCATTCATTCCCACGAAATTCACTGCTGGAGTCACAGTGTTTTCTCCTCTCTTCATAAAGCTTAAAACTTTCTTCAAGTATTTAGAAAATACACGTTGGCTTTATTTTTTATTTTCTTGTAGCTGACCTTTCCTTTGAAAAATCATGTTAATGCCAAGTAAGGGAGGCATTAAATCTACAATTTGAAACAATTTAATCGGGGTACCCCAAATTTAAAAAGCTTAGCCATAAACTCTGATTTTTTAATCCGGGATATATGACTTACTGCCGTGCCGTATCGTGCCAGTGTCTTCAAGGAGTTCCCCTAAATGATTATTCCTTATTTTACTGATCGCATTTCAAGTCACTGAGCACGTTAGCATAAAAAAAAAAAAAAAAAAAAAAAAAAAAAAGAAAAAAAGATAAAGAATCAGCTTAATTAATTTTAAATGTTATTAGGTTCTCACAATAATGAGGAAGCGGCAAATCACATGGGAATGTAACGAACATCTGCAAATATGTGCTTTTATTGGTCTGTTCAAAATGTATCTGTAGCATCAGTGGGAAATCTTTAGCCAGAAAGTGTTGTCATTATTAAAGAGAAACAGGGAGAAAGTGAAGAAAACGTTCATCTTCTCCTGTTACTTGAGTGGCTACATTAGAAAAATTGGAAGCCTGACAGATTATTTCTCCAATTAAGCCTAGGTTATTGTAGATAGGGTAATTATGGGGATATCCCATGGTTTAATCCTGACTGGTTTTGATAACATGGTGCTAACCTCAAAGCTCCTTGACCAGCATTTTCTGGTATTAAGGCAAAAGACTGGCTGCTTTGAACTCAGCCTTAATAAAGAGCTGTTACAAAAACTGAACTTTTGCTGAGCACATTGAAGGTCTTGCTTAATAAAAATCTTTAGGGAGCATAACCAAGAATTTTAATCTGCTATGAAAACATTGTCAACTGGAGTGTGTGCCTCTTTTCCAAGTACAGAATTCTGATGTGTTTTTTTTTTAAGAGTAGATAAAAGTAGTGAATACACTTTTTGGTGGTTACTATGCAGGGGATTTTCCCTTTTGATTTAATTAATACGGAAGAGATGCCTAGAAAGGTAATAGGCACTTGCTGATAATAAATGGTACTTACTTACTTACAAAGAAATGATACTTAAATATTTTCACTCTTAAATAAATTGTTAACAAGGGATTTTTCTCTTCCCAAATATAAGGAATGTAGGAATAAAGGAATTGCTGGTCTCCAGAGACTGAAATGAACAACACTACTTCTTTCTCCCTAGGGAGACAAAGGTAATATTAAGTGAAATAAAAAAACTGTGATAAAATCCTCCCAGAACACAATAGTACATGAAAAAAAGTAGGGTTCATTATATTCAGTGTGGGAGTGGATTATTTAGATTTAATGAAGATGGCATAAATTTAACCAGAACTGTTTGTTTTGCAGTGAAGTTAGGAAGTTGTTGGCAATTAACTAGACAAGGAAAACAATACTCATGTAGCTGAAGCAGTGGATGGGAAATCAACAGACCTTGCTTCAGCTGTAAATTTCACAAATGTTCCTGTATTACATGATGTAAGGTGTATAAATTCAATATGCAAACACCGTGCCTTCCACTGAAATCAAGTACCCCTCAAATCTGTAGTGTTAGATTGTCTGCTTGCCTTGTAAGTGTTGGCAGTGGTGGGGAAAGAGTCAAACTCATGGCATGCATTTATGGTATCCAGTAAAATGAGAAAAGATGGAGAGTTTTTGTCCATTTTATATGCTGATATTTTGCCATCCTATTTCTTAGGTATTATATTTTGTATAGTTAGAAACATGAGTGAAATGTGCTGCTGGAGCCCTTCTATGATGACCTCATGAAGTCAAAGTTTTACCTCTTTTCAACAGTGCAGCTATCCCTGATCTATAAATTATAAAGAAAAAAAGAAAAGGGAATAAAGCTTTGTTAGGTAGTGTCATCAGATGTTCTCTATAAATGAATGATAGTAAATAGACAAGTGTGTGGGGGTGTTTGTGCATGTATGACAATCTAACTACCTGAACAAGAAAAAAGTCTTTTGTAGCATTAACTGTTTTTCGTAGTAACTCTGCGTTTCCTGGATTTAAAGATTCTGCAGTTGACATTTGTATCAAAGGGTTAAGGTCCTTGTTGTCAGGAGGATGGATGACTTCATTATGACTGCAGTGCATGACTGAGAAAACAGAAGGGTTGAGATGGGAGCAGTCACAGAGTTGCTGAGCTAAGAGGCTAAGTGCTGCTTGGGACAGCTGATTTGTCATTGATACCTAATACATCACAGCAAGCAGGAAACATGCTTGTTTTCTGGAGAACCCTGGCAAAAAAGGCAGGTGTTAACAAAATAAATCCATTTGTTAATATGCAGTGGTAAATGGTTACAATTACTGCGTGATCCATGAGAATTGATACAGTTGTTTGGTTGTAATGACTCTTTCAGTCAGGAATACTATTGAATATTTCCGAGACTATTGCAGTGCATTGGACTCGATGACCATTAAATGCTGTTTCCTACCCAAATGTTTACACGATCTTATGAATACAGTTTTATATCTTGTATATAATACTTACAGTGCTAATTCTAGCTATATTAAATTAAGTAACACAATTAATTTTTTCTCTTTGTTTACATTAAGGTGAGCTTTTGATACACTAGATTAGATTTCATTAATTGTTTATGATCTGTAGAGCAGGCATTTCTCATTAGGAGGGGTTATTTACTGAAAAAGATTTCATACTTGATGATGTGATATAATTTAAGAACACAAAGCATTCAAAAGTATAAATTCAGTTTTTGTCTGTATAAACTGCTATGCTGTGGATCTATGAAATTTCAGTTAGTCACTTTTTTTGTTATGTATTTTTGTCTTTACAACCATTAACTCTCTTTTTACTTAACTAGGCTATCTTTGCTGACATCGTACAACTCTTCAAATTGTCCCAAAAGACTCTTCTGCATCTCTGCTCTCTGCAATCTCATGCAAAGCAGATGTAAAATATTACCATATTGATTTGGTGGAGGATCATTCTTAGCCAATTCAGCAGGTGTAGAAGAGTACAGTAAAACGGAAAATTAGATTATGATATCACTTGTGGTCTCCTTTAACTTAAATTCAATTGCTAAGTGTTTTCTTCTGGGTAGTGATAGGACTTGCAGTATTTTTCTGTAGCTGGAAATCTCAGTTAATGCTATGGAGAATATAAATACTAGTCTAAAATGTAGACTGTTCCTTTATAAAATCTCAGGTTTTGATTTTTCATTACTAATATTAGACAACCACAAACAATGTAGAGGCAATCCTGGTCTCCTGGCTAAGTTAACATGTCCTTCACAGCACCTGTTTTTAAACTGATTGAACGATAAACCACTGTTTCTATGGTTACACTGATATTTTTTTTTGATTCAAGAAGTATAATCTACTATATTGCTGAAAATAGTAATATTGCTTTGAAAAATTCACCATTTTTACAATTAAAAACATAAAAATTGAACATCTTCCATCATGTATATGCCTGTGTATCGACTACAACTAACTCTCTTTTATTTTAGTAGGAAGAAATGATTTTCACAGGACGTTTCACTAGTACTATGGTAGTACCTAAGGTCCATGCAATGGTCTGCCAGGGACCAGAGCTCACCTGGTTTTTAATTTGGCAGTTTTCAATGTGTTTTCTTATAAGAGCTTGTAAAGTAAGGAACATAAAAACTTTTCTCTTAATGCTGAAAAATACATGCAAAAATTGCGTATAATAGAATCATAGAAGAATTTAGTTTGGTAACGACCTCTAAAAGTCTTCTAGGCCAAAATATCTCTGTGAAACTGGGTTGCTCATGACGTTGTCTGGTAAGGTTTTAGCATCTCCAGGTACAGAGTTCTCATAACCTCTTTGGGGAGCCTTACTGCCTTCACCATGAAAAAGTATACATAACTTTAATCAAAATTAGTTTATTTCTACTTTTATTTTTTGCCTGCCATCCTCTCACTGTGAGTATCTGAGAAGCGTCTGCCTCCATATTTCTTTTCTATCAAGTATCTGTAGGTGTCAATAAGACCCCCAAAGCCATCCCTTCCCAGGCTGAACAGACCAAGCTCCAAGCTCTTCTTGATCATTGCTCCAGCTCCCAGTCACCCTGGTTGTCTGTATGCAACTCACACCAGGATATCAGTGTCTGTGCCACACGGGAGAGTCCCAGTTTGGGCAGAGCATCACCTGGGTCTCAGGTATGGGAGCAGGATCTGTCTCTGGATCTTCTGGTTTCACTCTGCTTGCAGAGCTGTGGACATGGGAGGCTGCCCTGCTGTCTGTCTGCTGCCTCCTTGTCCCCTGTGTCCCCCAGTGTCTGCAGAGGTGTTACTAACAGTGTGGGTGCCTGGGACTGCACATGGCATTTTGGATCTTCAAACAAAAACTTTACCTTTCAGTTGGAGTAGAAGGAAGTTTGAAATTTTTTATTTCTTTTGGTTCTTACATGCTGTGCTTGTGTGGAAAAAAAACCCACCAGTTTTGTGCTCGTTATGTGGAAGATTGTCAGTCAATGAATGATTGAGCCTCTAAAGTGGGAAGATATTTAGAATATACATGAAATACGAACTTCAATACTTTCAAAAGTAAAAGTAACAAAAACAGTCCAGACAATTAAAAAGGATTAGCAACTAAGATATACTTTGGAATTTCATATTCATTAATTGGACATTATAATGGAAGGACAGAATGTGTGTTCCACTTTAAAGCACAATCTGAGAACAAGGAATAAAGAGCTAGACGTGGTGTTGGAATCTAAGCAGCAATAGAATTCCAAATGCATTGGATAAAAATTCAGAATTCTGAGAAGGCTCATACAGAACAGTGTTTCTTGTGAGTTTTGCATCTACTTATTTTGTTAAAATACTGCATTTTGAGCATGGACAATTAAAAGTTTTATGCAAACCCCAGAAAAGCATGTCCTAGTATAAAGGGGTAATTTTAAGAATGAAAAGGTCCCTCAAATGTCCCTCATTTGGAAAATGTGACTTTTCAACTCTTGTCAGACATTCCTATAAAAATTGTCAGTTGACTGTAGATCTGCAAACTGCTGAGAAAATCACTTAACTAAATGAGAATTGTTCTTCTTTATCTCCAGAGTACTAGTAAAAAAAAATCTTTACTACTCCTGTGTGGTTTAATAAAACAGATGTGTCAATTCACAATAAATTATCAGAGAAACATACACTGCTTTCCTAATCGTAATTTGATTTGGTGTCAGTCCACAGACCAAAGACATATGCATGACAGCAGTCATGTAAGTTGATTTCACCTTGTGATATATAGTCACTACACTGTACCTTGCTTTTTCAGGGAACTTGAAAGCAAAACCAGGATTTTACAAGCAATTAATTTATGCCCTCTCATAAACAGTTGTTTCAGTTATAAACATTATTTTATTTCACACGTTCCATTCCCTGACAAACACTCACAGATGTGATCGAAACCATATTTAAGATAAACTTTTTTGGTTATCTCTTACTGCCTACTACCACTTGAAATGGTTTCTTCACTGTAGGAACTGAGTGGCCCTGTAGGATCTATCTCCATTGATGGATTGTCTGAATAACACCGTGGTGGCTGAGCTAATTTTCATCTTCCTGATTTCCACATTTATCCCCTATAAATTTTTGGTTTTTGCTGACATTTAGTTTACAGAGTAAAATAACTTTACCTTTGGTCATTGACTAAGTAGTAAATTCTGTGAAAGTTGAAAACGCAATTGCGAGCCACTGCATCCCAACATTATTAAGTACTGCTGTCAGAAGGTACATTTTTTACCTGTTTTTCTCCACATATAAGGCAGCTCTCTATCATTTTGGATCCTCATGCACTCAGGCTATTATCTGAGAAAAACATATTATGCAGATTTACTGCATGGAATATGCCTGTCTTCTCAAATAATCAATCAGCCTTACATACCTACACAAGTTCAAGAGTTTTTTGCAGTTCTAAATATTTTACAGCCACATATCAATAGAGAATCTATATCATAGAATCATAGAATGATTTAGGTTGCCAGGGACTTTTAAAGATCATTTAGTATCAACCCTATCCGAACTCGTCTTGAACACTTCTAGGGATGGGGTACCCAACCTCTCTGGGCAGCCTATTCCACCGTTTCATCACACTCACAGTAAAAAATTTCTTCCTTGTGTCCAACCTAAACCTGTGGTCTTTCAGGATAAAACTTTTGCCCCTTGTCTTGACACTACAGTCCCCGGGAAACAGCGTCCCTCCACCTTTCTTATAACCCCCTTTATCTATTCATAAAATATTAGCTGAATTAATTAAAAAAAAAAAAAAAAGTTGCAAAAATACTCCTTGTGGCCTTTGCAAACAGCAGATAGTTGTTGATACTGCTTGGGTACCCCTGCAAAACTACATGTGATTGTACCAAACAAGTTTCTGTCATATCAGAACTTTACTTTTGAGGAATCCTTTTATTTTTTGAAGTCTAATTCAGCCCTTATTTCCTCAGCTCTTTTTCCTTTGAGGTGTGAATTCACAGCTGTGGTGTGGGACCCAGGGTTGTGGAGGAACTCTGTGACCAGCTGTTCATATTTTCTGTGTGTGCAAGTGCACTCTAGTGCTTGTGTCATAGCTGGATCCATAAGGTTTGTTATTTAGTGAAAACATGATACAAATGCTTTTTTTAAATCCTTCTTTATTTTCCCCTCTGGATTACAGTGCCCTCCTATGGCAAAACAATATGCCTTCTTACTTTGCCAATCACATAGCTGTGTTTTTTCAGAAGCAAACTCAACTAATCCTTCCTGCAATATTTTCACTATTAAGATGGACATGAATAATCTGAAGTACAGCCTTTCTTAATGATGGTTGTAGCAACAAGCCACGCTGTTTCATTTATGATCTCCAGTGCTCTCCAAGCTACATAAGTTTCTGAAAACCAGAGCAAGGCAAAATGTCCATGTGTACAGCTTTAGCTGCATGGATTTCAGTGTGGGAGGATTTTCCAGGTCTGCAGGTGGTATGGCATAGAAATGTGGAGATATCTGAAAGTGGGCAAACAATTTTGTCACATATTTATAAAGATGTTTCCCCAAACACATTTAGCACTTTCAAAATCAGAACAAGCTAGTTCACTTTAACCATATTAAATTTTCAAGAGGGCTTTTGACCATACTGCTTCTTATCCCATACAACTGCTGCCAACGCCATAAACACCAAAGGCAAGAGTCCTGCACTAGTTCCTAGAAGCAGGTAAAATACAAATGAAGTATGTGCAGCTAAAGGTTGAATATCTGAACTGTGTGATGTCAGTCAACCCTCACCACCTTGCCACCCAAATGAACCTCTCCAACAAACAGTGCTGACTTTTCCTAACTCGTGTCTGCTCTTCTTCATAGTCATGGCCTTGTAGAATTCTAGGCAGTAGAGTTGTCTACACAAGCTTGTATAATACTCCAGAAACAGCGGTACAGTGCTACCCAAGGCTTATTCAAATGAATAAAGATGACTTTTCCTAGTTTTTTTTTTTTAATTTTGGTTTTTGTTATTTGTTGGTGTTGTGGTTTTCTTTTTCTTCCCTTATTTAAGTTTAGTGTCAGTTCAATAACTTTTCAGTAATAACTTGTATTTCTGATATCTGATGAGAGCTAAATTAGAATTAATGAAATCCATGTTATTTTCATTTTATAAATACACTATGCCTATTTTGAAACTTAGATATTTTGGAAATTTAAGCTGTCTTTATGCTGTACTATTTGCTTTAATTGGGAAAAGAGTTAATTTTGTAAAAGTTTGTTGAAAGATATTTAAACAACCATGCAGTCATTTCCGCTTTGCTTTCAACTTCACGCACTGCTTTTATTGTCATCATTTATTTCAGTCCAAGAAAACATTTTTCAAACTGGTATAAGGTGGTATCCTGTTGCCCTTTCTGTTTCAGTAGGATAAATAACATGTTGTACTGTAATGCTTAGCTGTTTATTCTGTATTTTTAAAAAGTATTGAAACACATATTTCCATGGTTTATGCGCTTCATTTTTTCTTCATTTTGTAATGGTCAACTATTCCATTCTGGAAAAATCAGACATTGCACAATGTTATCTCCAACAATCCCAAAGAAGACAAAATTAAGTTCACAAAGCAGCTGTACATAATTGCAGCAATGCAGTCAAGCTCAACTGGGTAGCCTAAATTAGGAATGAATGTATGTATTCCTTTATTAGGAATGCTATGTATGTAGCAAGGCATCATGCTACTTTTCCAATAATTGAAGTCATTAAGCATACTTTCAGAGGGTCCTTCAGTTTGCACCTACTGTTAAAAAAGATTAGTTATTAACTAATGGACCTAGGAAAGTAGCCAGTCCATACTACTTGCTGAATCTCAGTATTGTTTGAATCTATATCAATTGTAATGTAAAATCATACGTCATTTGGGTTGGAAAAGACTCAAGATACTGAGTCCAGCTGTAAACCAAACTCTGTCAAGTCCAGAAAAAGCCTAACAGTCAAAAAACCAGGTCTTAAACTGTTACTTCCCCAAAAACTTCACTAGATAGTGTTAAGTCAAGAAAAACTATATGCAGTAGGTTCTGAATTACCTTTTTTTTTTTTTGGCATATCTCAAGTTCTGACCCTACAACCCCTTCCTTGCTCTGATCTTATGGAGAGAAGGTTCTGGTGGGTCTTCAGTATCCTTCCACTGGCAACATAGATCCCAAAGATCCTTCTCTCTCCCGTTAAACATCTCCTCAATTACAATTCATTAAGTGAACACTGTGTTCTGACTCTGTAACCAGTTTTCATAATGGGTCTATTTAAGGTGGTGATAACCACAAAGGGCCTGATCTGCCATGAGATTTTTCTAAGGAGACTGTATCAGTCTCCTGCTTCTCTGCCTCTAGCCTCTAGTGAATAAAAATGTATATTAATATCTGTGTAATCAGTCTTTCTTAAAGGTATCGGATTTTAGCTGTAGCAAGTGATTTTTAATGTTGGTATTAGAAATGACTCATCTTCAAATTGATGATTTTTCCTTTATGGTATTAGTCAGAATACTTCCTGTGAAGTAAGGTTATGCAGAAATACAAATCTGGTTTTTAGTTCACCTATCATTACATTAGGATAGCAATTTGCTATTACAAATATAAATAAATATTGACCTCTGGTGTTAAAAAAAGAGAAACTTGGTGCATGTTTGAGTGGGACAAATACATTTACATTTTTAATAAAAGATTGTCTGTGAATATATATATGCAATTTGTGGGTTTTTTTCCTGGTGAACCTTCTACATACAAAATTTAGAAACAAAGTTAGTAGAAAAATAATTATTCTGGTTTTTCTTTTTTCTCTTTTTTTTGGTGTTTTTCTTTGTTTTTATTGTTGTTGTCTTTTTGTTTGGTTGGTTGGTTAGTTGGGTTTTGTCTGGTTTGTTTGTTTGTTAAAAGTTTGCTGTGCAGGTTTTCCAGAAAAATTCAAAATAAGTTGAGGATATGGGGTTTTTTTAGGTGAATAAATAATGTTCAGAATAAAATATTCTGTCAGCAGGGAAACTTTAATGAAAGTAACTTTTGAAAAGAAATATTGGAGGGTAATTTTATGGTGGTGTTCAGAATGAAAAATAATGTTGTTTGCTTTTTTTTCATATTTCTTGTGCAAGTGATTCAGTTGTTTTGTTTTTTTCTTTTAAATTGAATTGTTGAGCTTGGAGCAGAACATGAAAGTATCTTCAATATTCTTCTCCCCTGCCCTTTTTTTTTCTGTGTGGTTTTTAAAATTGATGATTTTATTTTATTTTATTTAAAGACAGCCCGCTTATGGTTGTGAAAGTATTAATTTCCAATAATATTTGATAGCCATGTATGCTCACTCTTCATTATAACATTTCAAATTTTCTCTTATTGCCTTTAGCAATTTTAATTTTCAATAATGTGCAACCCCCATTAATATAGTTGTGCTCTCCTAACATTTAATTCTTTCCTAAGACATACAAAGAATATATCTAAGATATTGGAGGTAGAATTATAGTTAAGATGTGAAGTTACCTTCTTAGTAGTCAGTGGGTGTTTTGCCCTTAATGGAAGTGTTCAGATAGAATGAACCCTAATATCATAAAAGATGCTTTAATGTACTTGACCAAATGTGTTTTTACTGTTTAGATGTAATCAGTTGAGTACAGGACAGAAAGTAGAGTTAGCAGTGACTTGGGGAGTGTAAGAAAAATGGAATTGGACTGCAGGGGCAGTCTGCTTGTACCCGGAGAGAAAGAAGGGGAAGGAGAGAAAAGAGAAAGCCTCAGGCTATCTTAATTTCCTGAGCAATTCCTGCTCTTCTCTACTTCCTGAGTTCCTTCAAAACACCAAACAACCTTTCCCCTCAATATGATCAGTTTAATTTACTGGATGGCCCTGGCAGGTGTTTTGGGGGAGAGAAGCAATGTTACTGCCCATATGCCCACTGCAGTTGTGTTGGTTAGAGAACAGAACCACTGGGGTCAGTATCAAGTTCGTCCTCGCAGATTCATGCTCAAGTGTGCTCTGGTTTACCAGTCTTCTTGAAAGGGAGCCTACCTCCTGAAATGGTTCTAAACAAAATGGGAAATTCAAAATAAGAAGCAACAGGTGTCAAGGGAAGGTTATAAATTTCAGTTCCCAACCTCTTTTTCCATATGCAGTATTTCCCAAGAGAATAGTAACTTGTTTTTTTCTCCTTCACCATTGGCAGGAAACAAAATTTTCCCTAGTGTTCAGTTTTGGGACCTATTCTATTTAATCTGTTTATCAATTATCTGGGCAATGCAATTGAGTGCTACCTCAGTCAGTTTGCAGATGACTCCAAGCTGGGTGAGAGTGCTTGTCGGCTGTGGGGTAGGAAGGTTTTGAAGAAGGATCCTGAGAGGTTGGATCAATGAGCCAAGGCCAGTGGGATGAAGTTCAACAACACAAAGAGCTGGGTCCTGCACCTGGGTCACAACAAGCCCAGGCATTGCTACAGGCTGGGGGAAGAGTGGCTGGAAAGCTGCCCAGCATAAAAAGGACTTGGGAATGCTGGTCAACAGTGGCTGAACATGAGCCAGCAGCAAGAAGGCCAATGGCATCCTGGCCTGGATCAGCAACAGTGTGGCCAGCAGGGCCAGGGCAGGGATTGTGCCCCTGTACTCAGCACTGGTGAGGCCACACCTCAAATCCTGTGCTCAGTTTTGGGCCCTTCACTACACAAAAGACATGAAAGGGCTGGAGCAAGACCAGAGAAGGGCAACAAAGCTGATGAAGGGTCTGGAACACAAGTTCTGTGAGGAGCAGCTGAGGGAGCTGGGGTTGTTTGGCCTGGAGAAAAGAAGGCTCAGTGTGAACCTTCTACAACTACCTGAAAGAGGGTTGTAGCAAGGTCAGGCTCAGTCTCTTCTCCTAATTAGCAAACAATAAGACAAGAGGACATAGCCTCAAATTGCACCAGGGGAGGTTCAGGTTGCACATAATGAAAAATTTCTTGACTGAAAGGGTTATCAACCATTGGAACAAACTGCCCATTGCAGTAGTTAAGTCAGGATCCCTGGAACTTAAAAAAAATGTGTAGATGTCAAATTAGGGACATGATTTAGTGCTTGACTTGGCAGAGTTAGATTTCTGGTTTGATATGTTGATTTTAAGGGTCCTTTTCAATGTAAAGAATTACATGATTCTATGACTGTTAAATATGTTTTTGTTCTGAGAAAATTTGATTATAGGTGTTTTACAGTAACTGTCACTGTAAAAGAGAAGCTTAAACCATTCTTTGATTTGATTTTAACTCTTTCTGTGGAATCTATTTCTAAATATGTATGGAGAGTTTATGATCTCTCCGTATATTGAACAGATTATGTAAATGCATTGAAAGGAAGTTGGAAGCATAAATCACAGATGTCGGTTTGATAGAAAGTTTGTAACCAGAAAAATCTACAGCTCCCAAATCCCAATGTGTTAATTACAAGGCGACATCTGGTATACAAATTTATGCCGAGCTAAGAAATGTTCAGACTAAAATAGAGTATGCCTAAGTGGGCTTAGTGTCTAAAACCTACATTCATCATAGGGAAACTTAAAATCATGTGATCGTGAAGTGTCTGTGATCTAAACTGTCTGCAGATAGAAAAGTGATATAAACTGGAAGGGAAGGCGGTTAAAGACAGTTGAGACAGGTTAGATGAGCTAGTCATGTACACCTGGCCAATGTTATAGTTTTGCTTTATATAATATATGCACATTTAGGCTGGATAGAAAAATTAAGAAATTCCTTAGCTTGATAGCATATAACATCTCTGACCTTTAATCTTAACATAGGAAATGTGTTTTCACTGGTTTTGTGTTAAAAACATTGAGTGGAGCCAGTTATATCTGTTGAAGCGAATGTGGTTACAGAAGACTGTTATACTGTAATAAATTTTATGGATAATAGGAAAGTATTTGAAAATGGGGTATTTCAAACACAGTTGTCCAAGTTACTGCCCTGTCAAACTTTGAGGAGGGACCATATACACTGAAAAAAAAAAGTTTTAGTTAAATCTTGGGCACTTACACCTTAAAACTGCAATACCTTCAGTGGCTGTTGACTGTCCAGTTCAGTTTTAAGTTGCCTGGAGAGTCGGTGAGGACTCCCATGATACAGCATATTCCCATTTCTTATCCATCAGAGGAACTATATGAATTAGTAGCTAGGAAGAGAGAGATTTCAGGAGTTCTTTGCCTGAGGACCAAAATGAGAATTTTGCTACTTCAGACAAACTGTATCATCCATATGACAGAAATCAACATAAAAACATGGTCTGACTTTGGAAGCTTGGGAGATTATTCATAACGTACCTCTTCAGCTGGCAGTGGGGGGGCATTGTATAAACTCAGGACTTCATGGTGACTAACAATGAAGGAAAAGTAACGCTCCATAAATTTGACTTCAGATGACTCCAAGCTGTGCGTGACATCAAATAAGGATAACTCTGGTCCTTATAAAATTCTTATTTTGAGTACTCTGAATGAACCAGCCCTGATTTAAAATTATTTTTTTTCACTGAAAATGTGCAATGTATTCACTTTGAAATCATATATAGTCAGAAAAATAGTGTAGAATAGAATTAGAAGGTCAACATATCTTGCATTCCCTTAACAGAAAAAAGTTCAGTGTAATATTACAGATTTCTGATCACTAAGGCTTTAATCTGAACACATCTGAGTGAATAAACCATGAAAGATCTATGCAATCTGGATATATTTAGTGACACTGAGCTAGCAGTCTTTCAGAGAAATAGTTGGTGGTCTGCTTGGCTTGACATGGGAAAATGCAGTAATTTGGTTATAGGGAAGGAGTTCAGTTTCTGTCCGGAGCACTCCCTTAGATTTAAAGCCTCTCTGCTGCCTGCATTCATGCACTTCCCTGTGTTTGGAAGCAGAGGTGGTTGCAAAGGATTATGGAAAAACTGTCAGTTCAGTCTCAAACTAGAAGTATTCAGCATTCCTGAGAGATTGAGAATAGATATGTAAAGTAGAAAGCAAAGAGCAGTGCATGCTATAGCAATAAAACCAAAGTCAGATATTGCAGATGACATCCTGCAGGCACTAGGGGAAGAAGATTATATTGTTGCAGGGGATCAAGACTGCCTGCTGTGCTGATTCAAAGAATAAAGTCACTGAATTAATAATATGAGAGGCCTTATCCAGTGGCTGTGGCACAAAACACAAACTTAAATGACAGTTTGGGAAATTTCTTATTAGTGAAGATCATCTGGATGTTTTCTGAAGACACTGTCTTCTTCTTCAAGAAGTTACATTACAGAAGTTTCAGAATGCTTTCAGGACACAGTGAGACAAGTTTCCTGGAAGAATATCAACCCAGAACTGTGGCTTTCCATGGAATACTTGTCAAACATTTAAAGATTCAGTTAATACTGAGTTTGGAGTAAACCATTTATCTATCTATAATGATGATATCTCTAGTGAATACCAACATAGCCATTATTCAGAAAAGTATAGAAATAGATTGTTATTAATAAGATTTTACACTGATGTTGATGACAACTTTGATTCACAGGTCTTAACATGAATTTTAGAAGTATTATTGTTCTCATGTTTTTGTTTTAGTTTTGGTTTCTTCTTTGTAGAGACAGTAGTTTATAGATTACTTACTTTCACTTAGGAATTTTAAGTTGGACATAGATTCAAATATAAAACCAGATGGATGTGCTGCCAGTCCTTTTCCTTGGTTCTACTTACAGATGCTTGGTTCTACTTACAGATGCTGAGCTTTTAGCTATTAATCCAAGAGAAGCAAGTAACCAGAAACAGAATTTCCAGTTGCTTTGTACTGGCTCTGTAAATAATGAACTCTAGGCAAGGTCCTTAGATGAAAATTAAGTTTTCAAAATAAAAAATACTTGCAGTCTATTTCTAGTTGACAGCTGGTTTGCTTTTCCTTGCCTGTGATGATTTTATCAGGTTTTATGAGAATGTTCTTTTATTCGGTGAACATTAAGCATTGTCCCTTTCCAGGACAGTGCTTGTTACATATTGCACCTCTTACACAGAAGACATATAAAGTAGGGACTAATGATCATGAGTTTGCCATAAAGAAAGACAGTACATCAACAGAATTAAATTCTAGGTACTATGGTGTGTACTGACTAGCACTCTGCCTTCCTGATGTTATTTTAAGCAGGAAGATGAATACATGGATTTAGCTTTCTACAGGTAATACTGGATTTAATTGTTTAAACATAAGTACATAGGTTGTTATGAAGGACCTAAAATGTGCTGCAACACCAGAAAGAGATGGTTCCCCGTAGGTTTATATCACAGGTCTCTCAGATAACCTACAGCATGCAGCATGGAATTACATAACTATGTTCAGTCCCACCCACAGGTTCAGTTGGTTGGTGCTTAGAGCTCTGATTAATGCAAGAAATTCTTGGTTGCTGAAGCTAGTTTTGGTAAGCATGTTTGTATCTGTGTTTTTATCGAGTGTAATTGAGCTAATTTGTAAATGCTGTTTAATAAAAAGTCATGCAAAGATTATAGTGTACTAAAAACAATAAGCAAGTCTCTTTAGACAACTGTGTTTGGATTGAAAGATACAAAAAACCCAACAAAACATAACAAGGGACTCCCCTGCAATTCTTTAATCTGGCCTTCTTGTTTATGTGCCCATGTCATCATTTTATTGTCTAATTACATGCTGTGTTTTTTTTCCGTAACATCCTGCCTCATTTGATTCATGGAATTGGCAGTGTTTGCTTAATGAGCAGTTGTTTGATATGTTCTTCATTTCTTATTCAAAGAATACACCCCCTGCTGTATTTTCTGCATTCCTCTTAAACCCTGTTCTGAAGACAGAATTACCAGTTTTTTTCTTAGACTGCACAGTAAATGATCATTGCAGTTGTGCTTGTGTTCTTTGTAAGAAGAATGTGGAAATCTTTTTTCTTGTGAGGTATTTTTTTGTCATCATAAAGTGTATTGTTGTTAAATCCAAAGGGATTTGCCACAACCTAACAGAGCTGTTGGAAGATAAGAGCAATGACACGGAGAGACAGCATTCCTATATAACAAGGGAGAGGGGGAAGAAGATACCCAAGTAGTTATCTAAGAAGGGTCCTGTATATATCCACTCAGATAATACTAATCTATAGCACATTGAACAATTTTTTAGTCTCCTAAATATTAAAAACACTAAGCAAAAAAAAAAGAACAAACAAGTTAGAAATGTCGTGAAAGAAATGAAGAAAAACATCAATGAGCAAATAAACTCATTATTTTTCCTCAGTTGGGAAAGGTTGTTGTAATGGGTAACAGCAACATTGTTTCTGGAGTGTTTTCTGAAAAATAAGACCAGTTACATAATGAGGCTTTCTTCTTTTTGTTTTGAAAACAAAATACTTTTTTTCTAACCTTACTGGCAGTTCTGATCTTTTAAAAATAGCTTTAAAACCTTAAAGTTTCCAGCTTTCCTATTGTTCTCTTGAACCAGTAATTTTATTTCAACTAAAATCCTTTGGTTCATCTTGGAAGACTGCCTGATTGTGTAGTCCTGACTCTGAAGTAGTCATTCAACCCTTACTTAAAACAAATACATGAGACAGGCATGAATTCAAGGTCTGGAGAATGTGTCAGATAAGAAAGAATTGATTCACTAACAAAATCTAAAGAAAGGTAATTTTGGTTTAATTTTATTTTAGTAACTGTGCTCTTGGAAATTAAAAATTTTCTGGACGATACTTGTTTCTTGGATCTAGAAAAGGTACAGCATTCATATCTCATATCAAGTCAACCAAATAAGAACCCAGACTCTTCTTCCTTCACACTCTTACACATCTTCCATTCATTTTATTAGTGGTTCTCTTAATACTTTAATTTCTTTTGTTTTCTTTTCCCTTAGCGTCCTACTCCTTTTCTGCTACGGGCTGTGAGGTTTTGGTATGACCAAAGTGGTACCTGACTTTAAAGACCAGTGAAGACAATATCTAGTAACATTATCTGGGAAAGTACATAAGGAAAAGCCAAGTTTTCGCTATCACTTCTTAAGAATATCCACTGACCTTTTCACTATCTGCAGGTCAGTTTTCTCATTTAACAGGTGACTTTGTAAGAACACTTCTTTTTTCATAGAACCAGAATGGTTTGTGCTGGAAAGGACCTTGAAGATTATCAAATTCCAACCCCCCTCCCATGGGCAGGGACACCTTCCACTAGTTCAAGTTGTTCAAAGTCCCATAACTTGACCCTGGACAATTAAAGGGGTGGGGTATCCACAACTTCTCTGAACAATACCCTCAAGTGCCTCACCACCCTCACAGTAGAGAATTTCTTGGTAATATTTGATTCAAACCTACTCTCAGTTTAAAGCCATTCCTCCTTGTTCTGTCACTACATGCCCTTGTAAAAAGTCCCTCACCAGCTTCCTTGCACGCCCCCTTAGATGCTGAAAAGCCACAATAAATTTGCCCTGAAGCCTTCTCTTTTCCAGGCTGAGCAATCCCAACTCTCTCAGCCTTTTCACATAGAAGGAGACATGAACTAGAGGTCACCTTATTACTGGCCCTTGAATTGTAGAGGTATTTGTTGTGCACCAGAGCTTGTAGCTGCATTGACATAGCTACATGTATTATAATGAAAAATGCAGGTATTCCTTGGTGTTCTTCACCCAAGCCAGCAGGGCTTGGCTACGCAGCACTTTCTGTGATTCTTAGTAATTTAAGGCATCTTCCTTGTAATTTCAGTAGGTTTCTGGATTCTTCATCTGGTAGATTCTCCTGCGAAATACATGCCACTAGCTTCTGGAATGTATGGAAGAGTTCTTTTGTCACTAGTCAGAGTACATTTCCCACCTATATTTTCAGGGTTGCATGTAACTTCTAACCTGCAGAGCCTCCCTCCCTGCTAGGTGGTCTTACTTTTGAAGTCCTGTTCTACATACTCGTTTCTTATTAAAAAGCTGTCCACCTCATTGTGTATCTTTGCCACCATTCTCTGTACCTTTCTGAGGCCAATTGCACTATTTTTGAAAAGGCTGAGATGGAAATCGAACATTAATTCAGAAGGGTGAATGGCGTAAATTTTTAAAGTTGTTTATTTTGTTCAGTGTTCCTTCCCTCATAATTCTTCCTGTTCAGTCTGCACTCTTGATGACTACTGAGCAGTAAGCTTATATTTACCCTGAGAATTTTAGGGTGGTATTAGTTAGTTCCTTGTTTGCTTTTTTTCCTACCACAGGTGCTATTTTATGTTTACATATGTTGTATTTAATTTCTTGGCTTTTTTTATCAGTTGCTTAAGCCTCTTCTGCAACCCATGCCTTATATTTAGTACTCTTTATATTAATACAGTCATCAAATGTCATCATTGGGCAATTCACCCTTTTTTGCGACTCATTTATGAAACTATTAAACTGAACAATATCAGTTCAAGTCATCAATGGCAACAGTTAAAATTTATCATTTATAATTTATACTTGTATAACAGGAACAACCAGGGGATCACGCCCAGCCAGCAATGGTTTAGGAAAGGCAGGTCCTACTTGACCAACATGATGTCCTTTTATGACCAGGTGACTTGCCTAGTGGATGAAGGGAAGGCTGTGTGTGGTGTCTACTGGACTTCAGTAAAACTTTTGGTACTGTAACTCCCACAGTATTCTCCTGGAGAACCTGACTTCCCATGTCTTGGACATCTTCACTGTTTGCTGGGTTAAAAACTGGCTGGATGACCAGGCTCAGACAGTGGTGGGGAATGAAGGTACGTCCAGCTGCTGGCTGGTCACTGGTGCCCTAGGGTTCAGTATTGGAGCCAGTTGTGTCTGATATCCAGGTCAATGATCTGGACAAGGGGACTGAGTGCACCCTCAGTAAGTTCAGATGACACCAAGCTTGTCAGGAATGTTGGTCTGCTGGTGGCTAGAAAGGGACCCAGAGGGATCCCTGGAGGCTGGTTTGATGGGCTGAGGCCAATGGTATGAGGTTCAACAAGGCCAAGTGCCAAGTGCTGCAATTGTGTCACAACAACCCCGGGCAGTACTACAGATTAAAGGAAGAGTGCCTGAAAGCTGTAAGGAAAACAGCCTTGGAATGCTGTTTGGCAGTGGCTGAACATGAGCCAGCAGTGCCCAGGTGGCCAAGAAGGCCAATGGCATCCTGGCCTGGATCAGCAACAGTGTGGCCAGCAGGACCAGGGCAGGGATTGTCCCCCTGTACTCGGCACGGGTGAGGCCACACCTCAAATCCTGTGTGCACTTTTGGACGCCTTACTAGAAAATATTTTGGTGCTGGAGCAAGTCCAGAGAAGGGCAACAAAGCTAGTGAAGGGTCTGGAGCACAAGTGCCATGAGAAATGGCTGAGGGAGCTGGCATTGTCTAGCCCAGAGAAGAGGAGTCTCAGAGGAGAACATGCTCTCCTGGAAGGAGGGTGTGGGGGAAAGCCAGGTGGGGGTCAGTTTCTTCTCCCTGTCAACTAGCAGCAGGAGAAGATGAAATGGCCGCAAGGGGATGTTGGGGTTGCACATCGGGAAGAAGTTTTTCACTGGAAAAATTGATAAGCATTGGAATGGGCTTCTGAGAAAGGTGATGGAGTCACCATCCCTCGTATTTAAAACAACTGAATGTGGTACTCAGTGCTATAGTTTAGTTGGCATGGTGTTGTTTGGTCAAAGGTTGGGCATAATGGTGCTGGAGGTCCTTTCCAACCTTAATGGTTTCATGATTATATGATTCTACGTCTCCTGTTCCTTAATTGGTATTTATTTACATAAGGGTCTTCCATCTTTTTATGGCAACTGGCTTTCTCCAAGACTTGTTAGTTAAAGACCATGTTGAATAATTCTTGGAAACTTAAAAAGGTTTTATTGACTGGATATCTCTCTGATATATGTGTTTATTGAGTCTTTCAGAGAAGTCTATTAAATTTATGAGACGTATTTCCTTTAGAGAGGCTGTCTTGTCTTTTCTTCATTTTATCACATATAACTCCGATAGGGTGTTTAAAACTGCCACTTTCAGTGAAACTGGACCTGTTCCTTTATTATTTTTCAGTCTTTTGAGAATACATTTATAGCTGTCATTTATGTTGCTTTCTACAGGGATATCTGATATGTTGTTTCCTTATAACTGCTCCGAAGGTGTTTATTCTATACCCAGTGGTAAATTGGATTTCAGATAACGATTAAAAATTCCTCTTTGGACACATCAGAAAACCACTTCAATAGACTGCATCATTTTACACTAACAGTGTTATTAACTGTGTACAAGGGAGAACATACTGCCTTTATTAGTTTAAATATAACTGCTTGGAGACTGATGTACACAATATTTCTTTGATTTTTTTATCAAGGAATTGCACAGTCTAATAATGCTTAATGCTTTTATGCTAAATGTGACTTGTCCAAAGTTACAATTGTTTGCTGTGTGGCTTTTGCTTTATTTTGGTTTGGTTTTGTGAAACAAAACCAAGAAACTCTTCCTTATTCTGTCTGAAACATGTTCTTCAGATCTATGTTGTACTCTTCATTACAGAGTCTCAATATGAAAACATTTCACAGCTCAAAATGTGGAGAAGGTCTAGCTTTCTAATCAGCAAGGTGTAAGAGTGTAATTAAGCTGATAGAAGACTGACTTTATTATTAAAAATATATTAAAGCACACATACATATGCTCTCAGTCTTTTATTTTGTATAAGACTTATGCATAACTTTAAGTTAATATTTGATTCATTGCAGTACAAATAGCAACAATACTAGGAATTAGTATAATTTACATAAAGAATATTCATACAAAAACTGCAACTGCATGAAAGCACTGATACTACACTGCGAGCCTCTCTTACTTTCCTGACATCATGTGAGGAGCCCCTTGATGTCTCCTGATGAAACCAATGCTTTTCAAATTCCCCAATGCCAGACAGAATTGCTTAGGATTCATAACAGGGTACTAGTTGTGAAGCTAAATTCGATTTATATCCAAAGTAACTTGCTTTTCACTTCAAAAATCTGTCATACAACCATGTTGCTGATGGCTTTCTTAGAGAGATAGAACTCCCTGTGTTCCATTATTAGGGGCTATGTATCAAAAATGAACAAGAATAATAAACTCATATGTTTGGCTCATTCTAACTGAGAAAAGAGAACAGGTTATATTGTCATAGTCCCCCAAAATGTAGTTACGTATCATTAATGAGTCACTATTCAGAACTTTCTACTACAAATGATGGTGGTTTATTTTCTGCATTTATAGCATCTTCATCAATGTAGTGGTTAAGACCTGTTATGTCTATGTTTATGTTATTTAATATAAGATTATTTCGTATATTTTATTTGGCCTCTGACTACCATCTGAAGTGATCCATCCAAAAATATCCTTGTTCCAGCAAATGCTTGGCATTTGGGAAACTACAGAGGAATCCTTTTGTGACTGGGAGTTTTATGGACTAGTCCTAGGCTAGCCTTAATGGGGAAGTTGAAGTGAGCTGTGGAGGCTCTCCAGAGCATTGCTGTAAATTGTTGATTGGTGAAAGTTGGGCTCCTGGGATTATGGCCACCCTTAGTGAAGTTGGGCATATGAAAGAAACTGTCTGAGAGACATGACACAGTTAAGTCTATTAGGAATGAATCAATTAAAAGATCAAAAGTAGTACTCGATCCTTAGGGATTTAAAGTACTTAAAGATAATTAAAACATTTAAGGCCTTAAAAATTTTAAGTCCGGTGTTTATTAGAGGAGATAGAGATGAACATTAGAGATACGTACTCCTGGTCCTTTCCCAATAATAAGCATTAGAACAAAAGTCCTTCTCACAGATTTACCTCAGACATACTGTTTCAGTGCTATGATTTAATTTAAAATTATCTCAATTTCTCTAGATTCCTTTGTCATCTTTGTATCTGAGAAGCAAAAACTGATTATGACGAAAGTATTTCTTTTTTTTTTGTTTGTTTCTGGCTAACAAACAGACCCATACATGTGTTTTTTTTCTTTTTTTTAAAAGTTCATTTATTTGAAAAAAAAAAGCTTATTTTCTGAAAATAACATTTCTCCTTTTTTTTTTTCATATTATCATAGTGTATCCTTCCAAAAAGTTTATTGTTGTTGAGCTTTGTTGTTTTTTTCTTAAACAGTATTTCTAACATTTTAAGCAGTATTTCTGACATCAGACAGTAAAGAGCAGCTAACGGAATTAAAAATATTCTCCTGCTTAGCAAAACTTGTTTCTGTACAACAAATGATAAACCATGTGAAATAAGTCCATGCAAATAAAAAAGTTGTATTTCAAATATAATGTATAATTAAGATGTCAACCCATAACTCTGACTACTACAAATTAATATGCATTGCATGTGATCTCAAATATACTTTATAAATGTCATGGCTAGAGCAAGAGCAGATTAAAATCATTAACTACATCATGTTGCTTATAAAAAAACAGGATCATATTTATGGGAGAGGGTAACTCCTTAATTTCATATTTTTAATTGACTGCTTCGGTAGTTAATTAAAGATTTAGTGTAGGTTTTGGTTGCAGACTTAATGGGAATTATTTTAAGCAGCTATTAAATTGAGACTCTTTCATAGGAACATTTTTAGAGCTCATTCCAGTTAAAAGGTTGTATTGGAGCTTAACTTGATTTTATTATTTAAGAAGTAAATAAGTATTAAATGTTCCACCATTATTTTTTAAAATTTCTATTCTCTTGTGCATCTATTACCAACTGAAATAATTATCTGTCACCTCCCACTTATCGCACTATTTCATTCTAGAACACATTTTATTAAAAAACAACAAAAAACACTTTTCATGTCATCCTGGTTGCAACCTGTTTCTCAAAAATAACATAAAAATGATAAGTCTCTATTGAAGTTAGATCAACTACTTCTTCCTTAGTGCTATTTTTAAGATACAATTTATAAGAGGTATAAAATACATAAAAATAATCAAAACTCTCAATTTAAAATCCCTGTAGAAGTTTATAGATGTGGCAGGCTGGCCTGAATGTTACACTTTTAATTCTTTACGATTCTAATAGGTTGTCGATCTTTTTCTGAATGGTCTGGTGGAAACTGCAACATTTATTTTTGAAGATTCCCTTGGAGTTACGTGGGCAGAATAGAGGGGAAGAGTCATATCTCTGAACCGGGTGGTTCATGCTTCTTTCGATACAGCCCGAGATGTACTTGGCGTTGAGCAGCCCAAAGTCCTTCTGTGTCTGTCTCCTGTCAATGATTTCCTCTCCCAGTCTGTAGCCATGTCTGGGATTGCCCCAGCCCAGGTGCAGCACCTTACACTTGGCTTTGTTGGACTTCACGAGGTTCTCCTGGGTCTACTTCCAAAGCTTGTCCATGTGACATCTCTTCCTTCTGCTGTGTCAGCTTCTCATCCCGTCACTTGTTACGTGGGAGGAGAGACCGACCCCCACCTGGCTACAACCTCCTTTCAGGCAGTTGTAGAGAACAATAAAGCCTCCCCTCAGCCCTCTTTTCTCCAGGCTAAACAGCCCTGGTTCCCTCAGCTGCTCCTTATGGGACTTCTGCTTGAAACTCTTCATCAGATTCATTGCCCTTCTCTGGACACACTCCAGAGTGTGTCCACTTCAATCTTTCTTGTACTAAGGGGCCCAAACACAGTATTTGAGATGAATATAAATTCAGTCATTTAATACATTTAATGAAATTTTACTCCTTCACAATTTATTTTTTTTTAATATAGCTCTCTTCTGGAAACAAATATTTTCACTTAAAGAAGAAATGATAGTTAACTCTCGTGTTTTTTGTTAAACAGAAAAAAATAGATTGACAGGCTAAGATTTGTTACAAGATATTTTAGTCTGTGAATATTGTACATCGTATTGCAACTACAAAAGTGATTACTTATGAATTATTATGTTGTCACTGTGATTCATAGAACTGGAAAAGTTTTCACCATTAGTTTAAAGTGCGTGTTTTGTTTCCACAGAGATAATTCTATCTCTCCTGAGAATTCATGCCTCTACAATTTTTTTTTTCCTTTTCAAAACTTTAATATGTTCGTATCATTTTTTAACAAGAAACATAATCTTAAAGGGATAGAATAATTAAATATCTGTGTATTTTAAAAGGCAAAAATATTTAACTACTTGCTTCAAAAGTGGCAAAACTTAGTTCAATTCATTGCTGATGAAACAAAATTGTTTATCCTTTTTCATAGGTCCCATTATGAGAATGGAGATCATATAAAAAATTGAAACTTACTTGAACTTTCTTTACTTATCAGTGTATATAATTCGTAAATTGATTTTCAGAAGTGTTGGTTTAATTTAGTAGCATGAAAGATGCTTTTGGCAAGTGTATGCTTTCCTGCCTAGTACAGTGCAAGCCTCAGAAGGAGTATGATGGTAGTGCAAATATTTTAAAAAAGTTTTATGATTTTCCAAGAAGCTGGTGTTTTTATTAGAACACTATTCTGAGCAAATGTAACAGGAGGATATTTGGATAAACAACAACTTTAACATTCTAGCCACCCTATAAAGTCGAAAAACTTTATCTGGGAGCATATGACCCTGGTTTCCTTGCTTACATGCATCATTGAAACCTTTACTTCTCACCTGATTTCTGTATTTCTTTTTTTTTTTTTTTAACTTGTGCATATTAGAGTGTCAAAAATCATCGAAATGGATTGGCTTTTCCAGACAAATGCTTCTAAGTTTCCGGAGTAGTTGTATAATATCACTAAGAGCAGTTTTTGTAAATGGTCTGTCAACCAAAGTTTGAGACATCCGTTGCATCTTTAAAGTATAAGACAGCTATTACTCTAGACAGCTTTTGAAATTTATGGGCTTTTTGCGAAAGAAAAATACACTAGCTGCAGACCTTAGACAGATAGTATTACAGGCTTGTATATATTCTGCCCTTTACTTCTCATGCACTCATCTGACTTGAGAAGAAAATAGTCTTGTCAGTGCTTGAAATTAGATATACTAGCCTAAGAAAAGTGTTTCCTCTGTTGCTGATGGCATCCCTGTATGCTTGCCCTCTGAAATCATCAATGATCTATGTAAGGCTTTGTGGCTTCAAAAGTTGTCTTCATCTACTGTGAATAAATCCTATTAAACCAATCAAATTTCCCCGGGAACACTTATTCATTGCTGAATACAATTTAAGAAAAAGCTGACTAGTCTTAAAAATATAATGTTCCCACTAGAGGAAGTGACATTATGGGTGTATTAATTAGATTTTGAAATCTGAAAGTATTGTGTTGTGGTACTACTCTGCATTACTGACACAAAGTTAAAAATTTGTTTTGCAGATTTAGGTTGACCAAAACCTATAATCGTCTCCCCTTATATCAAATTTCTTAAAAAATAGTGAGATAAGACTTAAAAATCACAAAACCAAATAGGACCCCAGAAGAACCTGTATATGTGCAAAGAAGAATTAACTGTTCTAATGTCACTTGCTCTTTGGTGCAACTGGTAGTCACCTATAGCTAAAGAAACTTCTTCGATGTTTCCCATTCACTAAACCAAATATTAGGAAAGTGCCTGAGAAATGTGTAAAGCTCTTTCTTTTCACTTTGTCTCATTGCTGAGAGCGAAAGGAACCCTGAGGGACATTCTCCTTAAGTGTTCCCAGAGAAGCAGGGGCAGATAAGTTGCTTGCCCTCTCTGGTCTCCCCTGTTGACCTTTAAAAACCATTAAATCAACACATATGGAAAAAGGGGGTAAGAAGACTGTGGTACCATTTTTTCCTTGACTCAGGAAACAAGAAGTAGGAAAAAGGTTCATGTTTCTCTTTTTTTCACCTGATGACCAAGGGATTCGAAGGTAGCCTAGAGGTTAGCAATATGCAGCCTAGAGAAGCCTGAAAGCAAAAGTAAAAAGAAAAAAAAAAAAAAAAACAACAAACAACAAACCAGAAAACACTTCTTCATGTAAGAAAGGAAGAGAAAATTATTTGAAAGATCTTGAAGTTTGGCAGTATTGTCTGAAGAATACTGAGGCTTGGGATTTTTGTGGAGGCAAAAGAACAATGTGTTGTGCGATGAGGCTAAGATTATGAATAGCAACTATCTGTAATTCTCACATGGCTGGTTTATATTTCCTCTTCACATCAACAATGTTGTGGGAAAGATGTCCTTTTTTTTTTTTTTTTAATAGCCTGTTTATAAGGAGTCTGAGAATACCTGATTTATTTATTGTACAGCTGATATTTAATGAGGGGGTTTGTTTATATACTTAGGCTTGCATTGCTCTTTAATTTGGCTATCCTGGGCAGTGCATACTGTACTATATGAGAGAAAGCAGTAGTGCATTTTTGGATGTTTTAACCAAACATTCTTATTTTGAGTTTGTACCCCTACAAACTAGAATAAAATTACTGTTTTAATTATTATCTTATGTGAGAGAAAAGATGAGGGGTTCCAATTTGGTTACTCGGGTTCAGTAACTTGGGTTCCAATTCCTGAAGAAATAACAAGCTAAATATTCTAAATAACATCCATAGGATAATTTTTTTTAATAGATAGTTTTAATTTTCTTATCCAGGTAAAATGTGATTTACACAGGAATTGAATATAATATTTGTAATATATATAATAATCAGAAACTGAACTCACAATCCATAAATCCTAGTGTAATTCTTCAGCCACAAGACCATTCACCAATATAATTTATTTGTTAGTTTGGGAAAACTAATATTTGCCCTGCTTTGCCATAACTTGTGTCCTGAAAGCAACATACAGGATGTAGAATGGGGAGATCCTTCCCTGCTCTCTGCTTCATATGTCTACTCTCAATATGTTACTTATGCTCTTACAATTCTACACTCTTGGTGCAATTTAATTATACACATGATTATTTGTATTAGTTGTTGTAGAGCAGGAAAATTATATGAAGGCCTGAAAAGTATTATTTAGGGAGTCATAAGAACTGGAGAGAGAATAGCAAATAATTGACAGATCTCTAAATCAGATTCTTGTTCTTAATGATAATCATGGTACTGCTTTTAACAGACTGATCTCATAGCACAAATAATAGAGTACTATAATGATTAGTGTTGTGGAGATTGATATAATTGGATTTCTTGAAATAAGCATGCTGTAATATATATATGTATTATGTATGGATAGAGCTTCTGCATGCTGCACTTACCTGAACAGTCAAAAAGCATTATAGTGATAGACAGTTGTTTTCTGATGGTAAGAAGCTTGTGCAAGTGAGGGTGAAGAAAATAACCTTGATTCAAATGTTGCTCAAGATTAATATCTTCTGAAAAAAGCCCTTTGATTTTCACACTTTCATTCAGGGAAGAGAAAATTGCCAACATCTCTAGTGTAATTCAGGCACATATTTTACAAAATATACTTTGTCCTAAGTATTGGCTTTTATTTTAATTTTCACCATATTTATTTCACTATATTTCCTTTAAAAAACCCTTAATCAGAGGTGCCTTATTTCTATCTACTTTATGAAAAACTGTATGGTTACAGGACCCTAATTCTGAGTGTTCTAACAAAAAGATAATAGATGCACTTGATGTGAAAAGTGTATGTCAAGTACATTTTTGCTACCAAGCAAAGTGATGAGTTCACATAATAGCTCATGTTGATCTGTAGTATCTTTGACTTCAGATTTTCACTGATAATTATGAACTATGAAAAGCCAGATGGTCTCAGTTTAGAAGACAACACATATATTTTAGAAACTGAGTGAATGCTGCCTTATTGGTCATTAGGGAAAATTTTATATAGCCCCTAGAGACAAAAACGCCAACATACATGTTTTTTGCACACTGGTAGATAGACTTGTATGGTTATTTCTGCTGTTGACATCCTTTTAAAATTTGGAAAAATGGTGCTATCACCTATTTGGTAAAAGTTTATAACTGAAGAAACACTCCTCAGTCTTACTCTTTGATAGCAGAGAACCCGATGAGATGGTTTTGAACACTTAGGCAGAAGAAATTTAAGGACAATATGAGAGTAATCAAACATATTTTATATTGAAGAAGATGGTTTGAAATAGATGCTTAATGGCCAGAGAGTTTAGGGTGAGATTTTTATAGAAGCACCCAAATTCCATTGCATTGCTAGGAAAAAAAAAAATTAGCATGTATTCTTGCTTCAGAACACTTAGGAGGTGTGTTACTGGTGGTTGTGAAAGATTCTTTAATACTTAATTTCTGCTACCAAATTTTCACTTGGAATTAGAGACAGCAGAAACCTAAACTTATTATTAAGTAGCACAATAGATTTTCAAAAATATCCAACATCTACTAGCTATAGACATGCGAAAGAAAACCCCTTATATAATTACCAAGTAAATTTATAGCACTAACCTCCCCCAATTTCATATACATTTTAACATATTGGTGTGTGCATATTCTAAAAAAAAATGCTACATTTCTATAGAATAAATAAATAAATAAATAAATAAATGTGCTAATTTGCAACACCTGTTAGGTGTTCTGAAATGTAACTAAGGACTTTTTGGGACTTAACAGGTTAAACGACCTTGCAGTACTATCAGGTTCCCATCCCAGACTCACATGTATTTGGTTTCTCGAAGTTCTTTATATCCTGTGTACAATGGAAACAGCTTGATTAATTTGTTAGGGGGAGAGTGTGAAATTGAATGAAATCACAGAGAATTAGAGTACTGGGAGAGCTTCAAAGTCTGGTCTGGAGTTTTACTGAAAGGGGATTACCCAAACACAAGGGGTCTGTTAATTAGACAAGCCATCCTAGGGTCGTAGATATCATAGATAAACTGTTTAAATATGCAAATATTTCTGGTGCTGTGTTTAATTAGTAGTCGAAGTAATTCAATAAACTTACTTGAAAATTTTTCAAACATGTGTAATACTTTGTGGTTTTTTCTTATAATGCAAACTTGCCCTTGAATTAATGAGACAGGGAGATAAAGTTGCTGTATTAGGCAAGAAACTTCACAGGTAAAACTGCTTTAGGATGCTGCTTCTGCCATTTTTAAGAGTTATAGGCACATGTTCATGTGAACTGTAGGTAATAAAGTCAGTCCATGGTGTAATGTTCATGTTGAAGCCATATATCATTAGAATAGAGCCACATTCAACAAAGAATTAATGAAACCTTCTCTGTATTTTTCTCTACCGTGTGCAACTATCTGATAAGGTAATGTCCGATGATAAATGGAGTTTACGGTGAACTGCTAGGTTCAATCTTTGACTGTAAATCTTCAAAGCTAGCTTCTTTCAACAAAGAAGCTAAAATCACTGCTGTGTACACCAACTGTTGCTTGAATCAAATTCATTCTGACAAGGATAGTATCTCTTACAAAATCTTCCTTAAATGGGGTCACAAAGAGTTCATGATGAAAAAGCTGAATGGAAAAATGTCTTCTACAGTAGTAGATATTTTTCTTCAAATATATGTTGTAAATACTTTTTACATCTGAAAATGTGTGATTTTATATATGGTTTAATATTACCAAATTAAATTAATTTTTATCATATCCAGTTTCTGAAGAAATATTGTGACCTCCTTTGAGAATTCTTTTCATTCTCAGCCCTCTTGAGCACTTAACCCTATTCGCTCTTTCATGAATATTTGTTTGATAATGATATAAATGAAAATTAAAACTGTCATGATTGATTCATTATGGCCTTAAGCTCTTACTAAGAAGATTCCTGTATATTTTAATGTAGGATTTATAAAGTAGACATCTGTTAAGTAGACTTCTCGTTTCCTTTTCACATACAAATGCTGATTTAGGGTTTGAATCATGTCAGTTTTTCCTCACCAAAATCTACTGCTGAATCAATAGGATTCCTCGTTAATAAAGAACTGGTAACTACAGATTTTGGCTGTAAATAGGTAAAGCTACTGCAATAATTGAGCTGGTATGACAGCTGAAACAGACATGGAAGTGTTGTTTTAGATTTGCTTCACTGACAGCATCATTAGTCATAGAGCAAAGCCTAAACGAAGACATGGGTCATTCAAAAATATTTTATGAAGTGTGAACAAAGTACACATTGGCATATTTTGGGGGCAAAGCATAGAATCTATTTTTCAGTTGTATATTCCTTGTGGCTTTGGATTAAAACAATAGAATAAGGAAATATAATTAAGAAAAAAAAGCTTAATTTTGAATTTTCTAAGCACGAACTTTAAATCAAAATAGAGTTTTCAGTGTTTCATTAAATAATTTTGCTACTGAGAGAATGTCAAAGAAAAATCAGGATCAGATTACTTTTCCTGTTGAGATATCAATGGATGAACGGGCTGAAATACTTGTGTTCTTTTCTGATCGCTAATCAGAGATCAAAAATAGCAATAATTAAATGTTCAATTTGAAAATAAATAAAAAGAAGTTTAAAATACTAAGCTGTCTCAGAGAGAAGTAGAAGGTGTAGGTTTAGAAACTAATGAACAATTAAAAGAAGGTAGAGGGGAACTTAATGTCCAGGCTTTTTCATGCTATCAGACTTGAAAGAGGATGTGCAAAATGGTCAGGTACAAGAGGATGTAATTAAACCATGGGACCGAGTGCTGGAAGGCTGGCAAGTTAGCACAGACTGAGCACTGATGAGGTATTTTCATGGACTCAGACAGCATCCAAAATGTCTGCAGACTGCTGCTTTTTGGAGGAGGGGAAGGAGTTAAACAAAAAGTGGTCTGAGGCCTTAAGACATGAGATAACAACTAAGAGCTTTCATTGTCAGCTACTATATTCATCTTCTTTCAAAGTGTTTCTTCCTGGACAGTGTCAGAAACATAGTGGTGAAATAAATGAATTATTAATGCCCAATAGTGCAGAAAAACTGGTGATCCACCTTAATAAAAAATGAGAAGGGTTAGTTTTGACATCCTCAGTGTAGACCTTCACCTGTATGTAGAGATTCAGGGAAGGTGCAAGGGGGTGAATGAACAGGCAAACGGGAGGAGTTACCTGTCTGTGAAAGGGAGGGCAGAGACCTGCACTGGGTCACAGGACTCTCTCCAGACCACACAGTTACACTAAGAGACCTCTCTGATTTAGACAAAAATTTAAACCTGTAATTTCCTATCAATTAGATACACTTACAGAGGGAAGGGAATTTTGGGAACTGATTTTTCCCTCTAGATCCCCACTTCTTGCTAGTATTTTCTTGCTAATGTTGCCATAAATGATTTCTTGAGAATACTGATAATAATTAATTGCTTTGTGGAAGCCAACAATATATCTTTTTGTATTGACCATAATCCACAACAATTATGTTACAAATGTAAACCTGGAAGGTGCTGAGTACCTCTTACTCCTGTTGTGTCTTCTGCACCCTTCAATTTTGAAATTTTGTTCATATACAAATAAGACAATATTTCAAAATTCAGTTAATACAAAAAAGCATCCACAAACTGCAGACCTTCTTAAATATAAGTGAAATCTTTACTGGATTGCATTTATTGTATTTTGTCCCATTTTATATATAAGCACAGAGAAGTCTGAAGAAAAAAAGTACAAAAGATAAGAAAAACAAATGAACACAATAACACCTCTAGAAACAAAGAAGTTTCTCTCTAGAGTTAGCCTGTAACACTTTCAGCTTTTATTGAGGCTGGCCAAATGGAAGAACAACTTAATTTGTTGGTCTTTCAAGTCTGTTGCAAATAACATTTCTCTGAGTGTTGTGGTTCCACCCGTCTAATAAAGAAATGTATGAACTGTAAACTCTCATCTAATGGGAGCTGTATCTTTCTGCCAACTGTGATAGCACGGGAGAACATGGGAAGTTTGCATCTGCAATAGGGAAATTGTTCAAGCAACATTGTCAGAAAAAGGTTGATAAGCCACCATCAATAGTCTGTTAATATTTAATGTGTGTAATTGGATGAGGATATGTGTTTAGATGCTAGTTGTTTTCTTAAGAGAGTGATGCAGGAATTGAAGTGAAATACTTTAAGGATAAGCTTAGACATATAGAAAACTATACAGCGTAATTGTTTAAAGGAGGAAAATGTATCTCCCCCTATACATACAGAAGGTAAAAGCTATAAATTGATTTTGGTGAATTCCATTTCAGTGGCAAGTAATGATCCAGTATCGATCTAAATTCAGTTTTGGCAAGATGTATAAAACTGAAGCCCACTGATATTCCTAAACTTACTTTTTGAAAGTACTTTCTTTAGTAATTCTGTTGGTTTCTGCCACATGAAAAAAACTAGTGAAAATAGGAAACTTTTGATTTGGGAATGCAGAATCTTTAGACAAATTAAAACACATTAATACATTAGCTATATAGTCTTGTAGACACAGAAACCACTTTATTTCATCTTATTATGTTATAGAAAAATGCCACCCAATCAATTTAGTATTTATACATTCAGATATCATCTCTTTTTAGTTACATTCTGAGTAAGAGTAAAAATACATTAGCAGAATATTCCAGTTATGAAATGGTTTAAATTAAGCAGTCTCCCTCTAATGATGACATTCAATTACAATAAATAGTTATTTTTGTGTGATACATGAAGAAATTTATACCATGTTTAAACTCTGACACTAGAGAGTTTTTTTGAGTTATGTAGCATATGCACACATGAATAGTAATCTTGCACAAAATACGTTAATGCTAACAGTTTAGCTGTTGCATCTATTTTAGGTATTTTGAAATATCATGAGGCTTTAAAAAATGTTTTGCTGCAGCATATAAAAGCCACCTAAAAGACAAATGGCAAACCTGTCATCAGGACTTGACCCCATTTTATTATTAGTTATGGTAGTGTGTACGCTAAAATACTTGAAGTTTTACTGGGTTAGCCTGTTGTGAGTAATTTCAGAAGACTAGTTTTAGTTATTGTTTTAAATGCACTTTAATAGCTGTACAACATATCTGTTTGTCTTTTGGCACTGTCTCTGCATCATGAAACAGACAGTTCCTGGTCTGTAAGTTTTATTATAATTAAATAAATCTATTGCTGAAAAATCCTCTGGTTCATATGATATTGATGCTGAAGTACTATGTAGTCTTTTGTGATTTTTATAAAATTATTTTATGTGATTTCAAAATCAATTTAAAGAGAAATTTAAATAATTATATTGCTAATAGTTAAAGGGCCAAAATATCATAACACTATATGGATTTAGATTGCCTTCTCCTGAAGCATTGTTGTATTTCAATTCATTATTTTTCTTAAAAATGCGTATGTCCCTCAAAAATTTTTTGTTAAGGTGGTTACATGAGTTTCTTCCTTTAAAATTACTTCTAAATATTAATTTTTTAAAAATCAAAATAAATTGAAAAAGAAAAATCCACAAAATTTTATAATTTTATAAATTTTGGATAACAAAAGTTATCACAGATTTATTTTTCTCTTCCAAGGAAGAACAGAAGGTTCAAAATGTGAAACTCCTGAGGACAGGAGAATTGCTTTATTTCTACCCTTAATCCAAATTCAGACTGTGTAGGCTCATGTAGAATCTCATGTATGTTAATGGTTTTGTTATAATAAAGAGTAAAATATGGGGTCTTTTTCTGGTGATTGTGCAATTTCATTAAATTTTCTCTTAAAAATATAATTAATCCATTTACATGTACTGTACAGCCAAGTAAATTTTGCCCATACTAATGTTTTCTTGCATCACAGACTATGAGACCTTCCTCACTTTGTGTGGATATGTATTAAATAATGTGAGCTGAATATAAGTAGACTAATAGCTCCTTTAAAAATAGAAAATAAAAAAATTGCCAATAAAAATGTTTATTAAAAAGACATAGTTAGAAAATTAAGAAAGTCTGAATTCCTCAATTCTTACTTAAAAAAAATGAAAAAATAAATGCGAAGGTTAGAAAAATGGTACACCAATGCAAATGTGGTAGATATAATTGGATTTATTCTTATGTACTTCTGGCAGTCTTAGAATATTACAGTTTTCTTGGAGTTAACTTCAGTTGACAGAAACTAGGCATTTCAGTTTAAGGCAGAACATTTAAATTTATTTAGGATGCCTTATAAAATAGCTGAGACAACAGTAAAAATGGAAGATATGGCATAGAATTGATTCTCCTCATCAGACACAAAGATCATCCATAATTTCAAATTTTTTTTTTGCACTTAGTAAACACTGAGTTGTATTTGCTCAAGTTGCCTAATTTATCAGGTGTCTATGAATGAATTCTGGGAGGAGGTTTATGGAATCTGTTTCCATGGTGTATTCATGCACATTTTTCTCTCTACGTTTAACAGGAAGAACTCACTGCTTTCATGGTGAATATGTACAGAAAACAATATTATTTAATTGCCTTACACTAACAACATGCATTTAGCAAAATTAAGAAAGTCTTATTTGAATTTTTTAGCTTTGAAATACTTCTGCATTTCTACATGTTTGGAAGCTGGAATAATATAGCAATGTCTGCATGGAATAATGCTATCAGTATTTGGGGCTATAAGTAAAATTTGACTATAAGTAATTATGACCTATGAATAAATGAAATACACTGTATCTGTTAGGCCACAGAACTCTCTTTTACACTAGATGCAAAACTGTATGAAGTGATATATTAATTGGTATGTTTATATACCTACTGCAATGCATAACCGGGCTTAATTCTTACCACCATGGACAGGATGCGGTATGGATAAAATCCCAGGTTTGGAGTTCCAAAGTGAGGCAGATGGACTTTATCAAGGAGTAAAATCAGAGCAATGCACTGGCTTCTCTTTTTTATCTTTTTTTTTCCCCTCCTGTTGCCACTGGTGCTGATTGAGATGACTAATAAGCGATAAAGCAACAGTAAGAATTTTTCAACAAGCAGAAAAGAGAGCTAAAAGTGCAAGCACCATGAATACATTTGAAAGCAGAATGAAGAGTAAAATACTCAGCTTCTGGCTTTAGTTTAGGAGTCAGCCTTCTGAAACTGGGAGCAAAAGAAAGATAATTCATTTGGTTACAGTACTGACATTCAGGCTTCTTCAGTGACACCTTTTGGTCTAACTCAGTGAAGACAGAGTCTAAAATGAACAGTAAAAAAGTCATAACATTTACTCATTGGAGAAAGAAATCTGATGTCAGCAATGTTCAATATCTTTTCCTCTCTTCATCAACTTTCTATCTCCTCCCAAATGCCTATATACCCAAGTGACATTTAAGTTAAATGTCTCAATTTTTTTTTCCTAATTTTATCTATGAACCTGATTTTTTTCTTGTTCATGCTAAGACATGCCACTATCAATGCAATTTAAAAATGTTTAATGACATATGATTTTTATTTTAATTTTTATCCTCTCAAGAGTGCCTAGAGATTAGTTATGACAACAGTGAATGTTTCTGTGCTTGACTTTCTTTCTTAGATGTGTGTCTTGGGGCAGCTCCATATTGCTGTTAGGGCACAAATAAAGGAGTTCTGTCAAGGTCTGCTAGGGTTTTAATGTCTATGTGACTTAGTACAAAACCATATAGCACTGCTTGCCCGGGTCCCAAATGCAGTATAGCTGCATTTGAGAAGTAATAGCCATGACTAATTCAATCAAGCTTAGAGCTGCACTGAGGCAGCTCTCTGTGTCTAGTTCAAAAGCTGACTTGGACACAGGGAGCTTGAGTACAGCTGCACCACACTACATAGCTATTACAAAGAACACATTTATCAAGTGGCATTTATCTCACTGGCGTGTGAGTAAACCATGTAAAATTCCAGCAGTGTCAGTTATTAGAGGAATTTTCTCCTTCAGTTACTTCCTTTGAAGGCCAATGAAAGAAACTGCTGGAACTCAGAAAATCAGTTTTTCAGATTCAAGGAACATATTTCGTTATATCTATGAAATTGCATCAGGTCAGAATATGTCCCAAATGCCCAAGTTATGTATAAGATGTATGGGCTGATTTGTTGGAACAAATGTTATAAAAATAATATAACTGTTAGCATTTCACACTGAGCTGTAAACTTGATGAAGCTGAAATGTGTCCTAAATTTGAGTAGCACTTGGGTAAAAAGGGTGTCTAGAAATGTTTTCCTTCAGTTTCTCTCTCCTCTGCTGTCAATGATCTAGTTCAATCTACTTTAAACTCCCTAACCTAGTTTTTGGTTGCTCATTTTTTTTTCTGTTTAGTTTCGGTTGGTGTTTTTTTGTTTGGTTTGGTTTGTTGTGTTATTTTAACAGATAATTCAAGCCAGATTGTCTCCTCCTCAGCCTGCCCCTGCAATGTATGACCTATACAGAAATAGCAGCTACTTTTTTTTGCTACTGTTTTTCTGGTGTCCTACCTAGGTATGAGTGGTTATTAAGGGGAAAAAGATACCTAGCAACAGAAAGTGTAAAATATTGTCTCCTTTACCTCCTTCCTAAGGAGCCCAGTGAAACAAGATGCTGAAGCAAAGAGCAATAAAAGGTGGTCAGAGTGTTTCTATTGCAGAAGACACATGACTGCTCAGAGGCTACACTAGTTGACATAAATTAGAGCATCTTTCAAACTGCTGTAATGTGGCTGAGACAGCCACATCATAACTGGCTTAGTTGCATCCTGTGCAGCCCTTTAAACAGAATGTGGATGTCACAAAAAGTCATTTTGTAAGAGTGCATTAGCAATCTCTGTAACCTTATACAGATTAGGAAAACTACCTGTATATTTTCTGTATTATTTGAAAACCTTGAAAGTGGATACTAAATATGTAGAAAGAAGATGCAAGAATGACATTTTTTTATTAAAAAGAATGAAAAATTCTTCAGAGGAAATTGTAATGTTATGAAAAATTTCAGACCATCTTCAGGGAAATTAGTCAAAATAGCTGTTAGCCGGATCCTATTCATAAGCATTTCAAAGAAGATAATAATGAGGACGGAAAATTAATTTTTAGATGGAACAATAAAAGATCAATTGTAACAATCACAGAAAAGCATCCAAGGCTCCAGAGATATCATTCATTCCTAATTATTAATTAGAGATAATCAACCACTATGATATTTAATTTGTTGTAAATTAATCAGTATTTTCTAAAAAAATACTAATGTGAAAGTATGAAATACTGCCATATGCTATATGAAATGTAGCACAATTCTGCACTGGTGTAGCCTCATCAGTGTGCATTTTTGGGCAATGCAATATAAAAAACATATTAAGTTATGAGAGGGTGTCCAAAGGAGGGCAGTGAAGATGCTGAAGGGCCTTGAGGGGAAGCCGTGTGAGGAGTGGCTGAGGGCACTTGGTCTGTTCAGCCTGGAGAAGAAGAGACTGAGGGGAGACCTCACTGCAGTTACAGCTTCCTTGTGAGGGGAAGAGGAGGGGCAGGCACTGATCTCTTCTCTGTGGCAACCAGGTCCAGAACCCAAGGGAATGGCCTGGAGCTGTGTGAGGGAAGGTTTAGGTTGGATATCAGGACAAGGTTCTTCCCCCAGAGGGTGGTTGGGCCCTGGAATAGCTCCCCAGGGAAGTGGTCACAGCACCAGCCTGACAGAGCTCAAGAAGCATTTAAACAACACTCTCAGGCACATGGTGTGACTCTTGGGGTGTCCTGTGCAGGGTCAGGATTTGGACTTTGGTAATCCATGTGGATCCTCTCCAAGTCATGATATTCGTTAATCCTATGATTCTATGAAATAGTATGTTTGAAATCTAATTCTCCAGCTGTGAACATGCTGCTATTAAAGTTGTACTTTAGCCTGTAACGTGGGTGTCCTTTGGCCAGAAGTACAGCAGTCTATATAAATAATTACATTAATAAATAACTGTATTTCAGAAAAAAAAAATCCTTAAAAGTAATACAATTACCAAGACTTTAAATGGTCAAAACGCAATGGTTTTGGGAAAGCAAAATTCAGACCTATGACAAGTACAGCCCTTTGGCAGAAATGAGCCAGGTAGTGGTATGTGGGTGGAGATGTTTAAATCATGACTGGGACTCCTGGAGCCTGTTCTTCAGTGAGCTGCCAAATTCTCAAGCATATTCCAAACATAAAAATTAAGCACATGAAGGGCTTTGCAATGAATTCCTGTACTTGAGTGAATCTCATCCAAAAGAGGTTTTAATCCTCAAAAGTATAGTCTTTTGCTTAAATACTTAAAAATGATGGCACCAGTAAAGCATTACTGCCTTGCTAAGGATGAGCTCTGCAAGGTGCTGAGCAAAGTGTCACTTATGCAGCAAAGTTTTAGAGCATGTGCTTAGCCACATAACACCCTAGGCAATAAAGCCTTAAGTGACCTTTTCCCTTTCTACTTTAGAAGATCACCACCCACAGTGGCTGGTTTCTATTTTGGCAAATAGATGCAGCACTCAAAATGTACTTAGTAAAAAACTTTTTTACAACGTTCAACATTTTGATTTCCAGTTTAAGCAAAAAAAAGGAAAAGGGAAAACTTTGAAGAGAGTACCTGTCTTCATTTCAGTCTCTGAATCTGCTTAAATCTGCTCTGAAAGGTTAAAAGAAAGAAGAAAAAATCTTACTTTGAGTTTCAGGATGGATTGCATTCAGATTGATTTTGTTCAATTTGATGATTTGACATTTTGTTTGTACAGGCTCAGCTGTTACTGAGGATCTAAAAAACCTCCTGTTTATTGCCTTTTTTTTTTCCCATTTATTATGCACATTAAAGTAAGACTTTATTCAAAGAAACAGCAGTGTAAACTGTGAGCTTCAAGAACAGTTCTTGGACTCAAAAGTTCTAATTTTCTCTGTGACCTTGATTTTAACTACTAGTCGATCTCCATTTTCCAGTTGATACAATGAGAACATGCAGTTGTATCTACAGGTTCAGCAGCAGGAAAAGGAGGAATAGGAACAGAACCTGGTAGCAAAGGCCTTAAAAAGGCTGAGTTACTGAGTGCCTTCTTCATCCCTGTCTTCATTCATAAGATCTGTGTCCACCTATCCCAGGTGCCAGTGGGAAAATCTGAAATAACAAAGACTTGGTGGAGGAGGATCAGGTTCAGGAATGTTTATATTAAACAGATACACACAAGTCATTAACACCTGACAGGATTCATCCATGAGTGCTGAGGGCACAAAGTAAATCACAGGAAATTCTGACTAAATATGAGAAGTGACAACTATTTTGTTTGTTTTTATGTGGGTTTTTTGGGTTTTTTACAGTAGTGGAATAACTTGCGCAGAAAGGTTGAGAAGTATCTGTCACTGTAGTTAACTAAACAAACCCATTCGGGCAATCTTCTGTATCTGACCCTCCCCTGCACTTGATGATCTCCAGAGCTGTGGGCTCGCTGCAATTGGGTGATTTATCTTTCAAAGGCAAAATGCATGTTGGTATGGGAGGCAAATACAAGACTTACATTTTAAATTCCTACACCTGGGATTGTTTTTTTATTAACTGTTAACTTGTATTTGACCTATAGTAGAACAGAATTTTGCAGAAATATATTGTAGGTATTAATTATTCAACGACTAAACAGGGTTCTGATGATATAACTAATAATTATACACTATCTTTTTCTGAACCTGAGTTTGTATTACTAGTTATAAGGCTTTTGCCTTTTTGCAAGCCTGCAAGCATACCATTATTATGCACTTCTCACATATGGTATCATGAAAGCAGTATAAAATAGATAATGCACTGTATTCTACTTTGTTTCATAATTTGAGTGAAAAACAACCCTATTACTTAATCAGCTCTCCTTTTCTCCTTTAGAAGATGTCATTAACAAATCTCTTCAACTCCATGAATAAGTAAAATTATATATTCAGAGTGTAAATGTTTTAAAACTCTAAAAATTTATCTAGAATAGTTTAATTGAATCCTGAAGATATGTGGAAAATGAAAATCGCTCCCGGTAAATTAATAGTAGCTCTGAATATTCAAGTAGCAGAGTGAAAAGTGCTCTTATAATTAGGATTCAGTGAAAGTAAGCTGCATTTAGAGATGTTATTCTTAGCTTCTTGTGATACTTCTTCTAGGGGCATGATTTTGTGTTTTTACTGTATTTTCCTAATGAATGAGTGCAGCTGTGCCTTTTAATTCAAAGGATACATTCTTTTAATGTTAAGATTGACAGCAACTATGAAAAAATGATATCTTTGAAATCTAGTTTATAAAACACATGCTTTATTCTACCAGCCACTGTTCTTTTTATTTTCTTTTACTGAGCTTTTGTTTATGTTTTGATACCAAGCATAGATGTAGCTGCAATCATATGAACTGATATAGGCATTTTGATTCTTCTTTTTCTGAGAAGCATTAACAGGGAAAGTGCTGCACAAAAGGAACAACTAACAACTTATACTTTGTCAAGACTGTAAAATGAGTTACTAAAATAATAGAAATTATATTATTCCAGGACAATATAGAATTCACAGGGCTTTTAATAATCAAATGAAACCCAGCAACATTCAAGTCAGAATGAGGTAAATTCTTGTTTAGGGTTATGAAAAAAAAATAGTAGTCATAGCTAGTATTTAAAAAAAATAAGGCAAATAGAATTTTCTTCGTACCGATTTGAGTAATATTAATGCTTTAGTAGTGGATTTGGGTGCATTTGCTAATAGATTTGTATAAGACTGTCAGTTCTAAAAGTACTTTTATACAGTAGTGACTTAGCTGCTGAATATCCTGAAAGACTTAATCACAGTTTTCATATCAAGTCGTTATGCCAAACCCATAATTTCTACATTGAAGTGAAGGCCAAGTTGAAATATCTTTGCCTCTCTGTAAAACTGACTGTCATTGTATACATTTGAAATGTTCAGTGTTTAATTCATGTTTTGTTTCTGAATGTGGTTAATCTTTTCAGGCAGCTTATGGTATAGTGAACTGTCAACAACGTTTGCAAAAGGGGACCTCCACTTAAAACAGTACCGGATCCTTTTTTCTTGTTCTTTTTTTTCTCAAAAAACATCATTGACAGATGAGTGCTTTGTTTTAGTTTATTTCTGGGTGTTGAATGTATTTAGGTGTCTAAATATTTCATTTTTTAATAGACAATTATTTTAAGTTCTAAGGAAAAATGTTGAAAATAATAATGAGTGTTGAATAAAAAGCTTGTTTATTGATGTAGACATAAATACATTAAAAAAAATTCCTACCAAATACATTATTGTTTGAGCAACCTTGATCATAACTCATAACACCACATCCACATTCAAGAAATAGCCCAAATGTAATTCTTTGTAGTCTAATATACTCTATTTACTGTTATATGTTAATAATAACATCTAATCCTTTTCTCTCTGTCTCTGTCTATCTCTGTCTGTCTCCATGTCTCTCTTCATGTCTTTCTCTGTCTCTTTCTTTGCTTAGCTCTGTCTCTGTCTGTGCCTCCCCCTGCCCCCTCATATATAAGCATCCATGGATTTGAGAATTTCAATTGGCAAGAAGCCTGAATGTGATTCAGAAACTGAGGGTTTGTCCTTACACTGTTAGCATAGGGCTCCAAGAGCCTTTGCAATATTGGGGAAATACATTTGCTTTCACCCCTAGCAACACTGTTTCACCATAAAACAGGAATAGAATTTCCAAATATGTATTGCAGTCTTTTCTGAAGTAATCTTAAAATCTCTGTCCAGAGAACATGAAAACCCATATGACAATGATTCAAGTCAGAAAAAGCAGAGGAGACTTTTGTCTATTTTGTAGAATCACATAATTACAGAACAGCTGAGGCTGAAAGGAACCTCTGAGATCTTCTGGTCCAATTCCCTGCTCAAGCAGTCACCTAGAGCCTATTTATTACCCAGGATTCATCTCCAGATGGGTTCTGGGTTTTGAGTACTTCCAAGGATGGAGACCACACAAGATCTTTGGGAAGCCTGTGCTGGTGCTCTGTCACCATCACCATTTACAAACTGTTTTCTGGTGTTCAGAAGGACCCTCCTGTGCTTCAGACTGTGCCCATTGCCTCTTGTCAGGTCACTGGGCACCACTGAAAACAGCCTGGCTTTGTGTATTTACACCTTCCCTTTACATTCACAAGGTCACTGTCTGAACTTTTCTCCAGCTGAAGAGCCCTAGCTTTCTCAGGCCTTCCTCATACACATTCCAGTCTCTGCATCATCTTAGTGACCCGTTTTTGAACTTGGTCCATTAGCTTTGTATCTCTCTTGCTGAGAAGCTCAGGACTGGACACAGCACTTCAGGTGTGCCCTCACCAGAACTGAGTAGGGAGGAAGGATCACCTCCCCAGGCTGCTGGCAGTCCTTTGTCTAAGGCAACACAGGATCCCATTTGCCTGCTTTCTGGGACCGGCACATTGCTGGTTTATGTTCCTCTTGGTGCCCACCAGGTCCTTTCTGTAATGTTACTTTGCAGCTGCATGAGCCCAAGAATATATCGGTTCATAGGGCTGTTTCTACCCAGATGAAAGACTTTGTGTGTCTGTTTTTTGAACCTCATGATGTTTGTTTATTCTTTCATTTACCAAAAACAATGGTAATAAAGTTATGTCTGTATGTGGAGTATTTTAATGAGACATTGTTTATATTAAGTTATTAACTTTTCTCTGAAAAACAGGGATTGAAATACCTTTTCTACCTTAGGTTTACACATGTTCATCATTCCCAAAATTCTTTCCAGATTTTCATTGCAAGGTTTCTAGTGACTTGAAGAATCATTGTGTTCATTGAACTTATGTTAAGGTTATTAGAAAATGTGATAACTACATTGTTTGGTTTTGTTTTTTAACATTTCTTTTCATATCCTTAGACATCTGTTTAAATAAGAATAAAAAATAGCCTATTAAAAAAAACAATACAAGGCATGTGCAACAGTAGCGACAAGAAAATTCCCATTTCCCACCACACTCTGGGCATTTCATTTTTCCTCAGCATAGTTTCTAAACTGAAAACTTTACGTCATATGCAGAAAGTCAACAGATCTGCATAATTACAAAATAAGGGTGACAAAAAAAAATTTAAGAAATGCATCCATTTGTAAGATGTCAGTTCTAACTGGGGAAGTCCATTTAGGATCATGGTATTGTGTGAGACAGGAAGATGGAAGCATTTGGCTATTTAAAGGAACAAGACAGAGGTCAAATTTCAGTTTAATATTTTCTAGTATATTTTCTCTAAATCATATAGATTGGGCACAACATAGAAAGAAACTTTATTAGCCAGAAAGAAAAGATAAAAAGAAGATAGTCTTCTCTTTATTTTTCCCTATTATAGATACTTTATAGTTCTTTTCCAGACTGTTTTAAATTAAACTTGTGTTCTTTAATGATTACTAATTTTAGCAATATAACAGCAAGTTTTTAGTTCTTTCACAAATGTATTCATTTGATCTCTATCTTCCATTTTACACAAAGCAAACTCCAGTTGGAGTGAAAGCTCATGGATGAGATAGGAAATTAAATTCCTCTTAAAGTAGTATGTTAGATAAATTTAGCATGCTAGTAGTTGTTAAAACTATTTTACTAAGCTTGTGTAGTTGTTGAATTCACTGTTCTAGAAGTTCAATTTCAGCAATATCTATTCTTCATTAAATGAGAGTGTATGCTGAACATGAAAAGAAACATTATTGACTCAGTCAGGAACTTCTTCAGACTAATATTTTCTATTCCACAAGAGTTACTGTTTTCTGGTATATTTGAAACTATAAAAAAATATTTTCCTACTTGGGCATATTGTGCTATATTGTAGTGTGAGAGTATTATAATATGATAGCAAAGCCATTTTGAAAAGTCTGACTGATCTAAGAAAACTGGCATCTGTTGAACAATTTCAGCAAGAGAAAAGGAAGAAAGTAAATAGAAGAGTCAAGACTGAATAGGAAATAGACCACAAAGGGAGACAACCATTCATCTGGTCATAACATAAAGAAGCACCGTATGGGAAACTCCATTAGGGATAGCATAGTACCTTCACTCAATAAAGATCTTCAAAGAAGTGGGTAGCTGCTAAACACAACAACTGAAGATAAACAGTGGAATCTTTTCAGTTACTGACTAACAGATCTCAAATCCAACAATGAAAATCTGCCATAACTTCAAGTCCAGGTGGGGAAGAAACTAATGACAGGAAAGCATAGTTATTGAGGAGCAAAATTTCAGTCTGTTACTTTATTTTTGCTAGAATTAAGGTACTTTCTGTTTTCTCAGTAAAAGTTCTAAGTCAACCACACAGTTTGTTTTTCCTTTAAATTGTTTTTATCATGGAAAATGTAAACGGTTGAGAAGAGCAAATTTCTGAACTGGGTAATTGACATACAAATAAAGTAATGCATAGATGAGTATTTTGAAGCATTTTTATTGTATACATTCTGTTTGTTTTAATAAAATAGCCCTTGTTTCAAGAATCTGGTTCTCAGTTGCCCCATGCTATTGCCATTTTTAGAGCTGCAGAAGTATAATGCTCAAATTCTAAGTATTCATCCAATGATGAGATCGTAGTAATCATTAAACCACTATGTAACAGTGTGGTTTGACTGAAGATATTTGCCCCTTCATTTTGCTTTAGAGTGAGAGAAGTGCTATCTGAAGCAGCGAAAAAGTTGAACATAACATTTCAGACATGTTCTCCTAGCTAGAATAAGCTGTCAAAACTTGTTCTGAGTACAATTATGACCAAATGTTTGTATGGATTACAATGTCAGGAACACAAATTTTCTAATTACACTGAAGTTTTAATACTCAGCTCTTTTGGTGGTTGTTCTTGATAATTGGAATAAGGTTAATGGAATAGCCATCTTTAGCAATAAGAAGGAAATCCATGGAGCTACAAGTCTTATATTCAGCCTCACATCAGGCCTCAAGAAAACTATGGGGAAAATTTATAAGACGTCAAGAACAAGTGGAAGAAGCTGGTAAGGATTTACGAGGGACAAATGATACCTATCTGAATCCATTGCCCTCTGGGATGAGATCACTGGTTTGGCTGTTAAAAGTGTGAGAACTGGATGTCATTTACAAGCAAGATTTTTGGCATAGTCTCTTATAGTCAAATTGTTGAAATATAAAGTGGATAGAGGACCATAAGTATAGTTCAATGGTTTTGTTAACATCTGAAATTACACCAAATAGTGCACTCTAAGTAAGTTTGTGGTCCACATCAGCTACAACATCAAAACTGATTTGGAGGATGTGGTTAATATGCTAGAAGGCAGGACTGAATAACCATTTAAAGGAACGTGGAAAAGCTTGAGAAATGGGCAAACAGGTTCTTCATGAAATTCAACAAAGGCAAATGCCAAGCCATGCACCTGTAGATTATAAATGCCCTCCACAAGTACAGATTTAGAGTTCATCAGCTGGAATGCAGATTGACAGAGAAAAGAGTAGGTTTCATGGTTAACAACTATTAAACAGGAACCAGCACTGCACTCCTTGTGGCAAATTAGCCCAACACTTCCTGGGATACTTCAGTAAGGGTGCAGCCAGGAATATCAGGGAATGGATCCTGTCTTCTGTTGAGACTGTGTGAGACTCTGCTTGGAGTTCTGTATTCAGTTCTGGCCTCCCCAGTGCAAGAAGCCTTACCTCTGGAAAGACTGTCCAAAACTGCAGGCAGGTTTGAAAGGCTTGAGCAAGTTAGAGACAAAAGGTTCTGTGCCCCATTAGTATGGACCAGAGTCTCTTTTTTGGGGGTAAGTGCCCCCACTGCTTGTGAGAGAGAGTACATACCACAAGGTAACCTGTGGTTTTACCTGCATGACCATAGAGGGGACATGAGAAAGTGGGATGAAAAACCCACCTCTGCCCTAGCAGCACAGGTTTGTGACTTGAGTGGAAGAACAACCACCACAGGAAATTCTTCAAGGATAGATACCACTCCAGTTTCCAGTGGACATCCTCAGACAGAATAGGAGGGCTAATGTTGCTTCCGATTCCCTTTAAGGTATCTCCTGTTCATACTTACAAGAAGTGAGGAATGAGTGCTATGACCGGAAAGAGAGGAGCCTTGCCTTCAGCCTGGTGGAGGAAAAAGACAGTCAGATCTATTGGACAGTGTGGACCCAATGGATCCAATGGCCTGGCACGTCTGACCCACAAAAGTGTAAGGCTTTAGTTGATACTGGCACACAATGTACCCTGAAGCCATCAAGATATGTAGGGGCAGAATCCATCTGTATTTCTGAGTGACGAGGGGATCCCAACAGCTGACTGTACTGGAATCTGAAGGGAGCCTGACTGGGAATGAATGGCAAAAACACCCCATTGTGACTGGCCCAGAGATCCCATGTATCCTTGGCATAGATTACCTCAGGGGAGGGTATTTCACAGACCCAAAGGCCATCACTGTTTTTTTGGGATGGCTGCTCTAGAGACAGAGGAAATTAGCTGAATACCTGGCCTGTTTTCTCAGAGGACTCTCCTGCTGTGGGACTGATGAGGGCCAAAGAACAACAGGTACCTATCACTACCACTACAGTGCACCACCAACAATACCACACCAACTGGGACTTTGTGATCGTCATTCATGAGATGATGCAAGAACTGGAGAGTCAGGGAGTGGTAAGCAAGTCTCATTTACCCTTTAATAGTCCTGTAAGGCCGGGACTTAAATACAGTGGAGATGAAGACTGACAGGAAACTATTTTGGCCTGAATGAAGTCACACCATCACTGAATGCCGCTGTGCTGGACATGCTGGAACTTCAGTATGCACTGGAATCCAAGGAAGTAAAGTAGTGCCACCATCGACACTGCTAATGCATTTTTCTCCATTCCTCTGGCAGCAGAGTGCAGGCCACAGTTTGCTTTCACCTTCAGGGGTATCCAGCACACTTGGAACCAACTGCCCAGGGGTGGAAACACAACCCCACTATTTACCATGACTAATCCATACTGCACTGGAAAGGGGTGAGGCTCCAGCACACCTAAAGTACATTTATGACACCATCGCATTTTATCATTGGTGTAACACAGCAGGGGAAGTTTTTGAGAAAGGGGAGATGATCCAGATCCTCTTGACAGCTGGTTTCCTGCCCAAGAAATTCAGTTTTTAGGAGTAGAATAGCAAGATGGACATTGTCAGACTCCAATGGATGTGATCCACTAAACAGCAGCTAGGTCCCCACCAACCATCAAGAAGGAAACTCAGACTTTCCTAGGTGCTGTGGGTTTTTTTGATGGATGCATGTTCCAGATTACAGTCAGACTGTAAGCCCTTTCTATCATGTGACATAGAAGAAGAGTGGTTTCATGTGGAGTCCTGAAAAACAGCAAGATTTTGAACAAATTAAACAGGGGATTGTTCTTGCAGTAGCTCTTGGGCCAGTAAGGACAGGACATGATGTGAAAAACTGGGGAGAATTGTCCTTCCTGGAGTCTATGGCAAAACGTACCTGGGAAGACCCAAGGATGACCCCTGGAGTTCTGGAGTGGGAGACATAAAGGATCCAAGGCCTGCTACACCGGAAAAAGAGATACTGGCAGCTCTGGGGGTTGGAGCTGCTTCAGAAATGACTGGCATGGACACACAGCTTCTTCTGGCATCCTGACTGCCAGTGCTGGGTGGGATGTTGGATGTTCAAAGACCAAGATTGCTACTTGGACTCTAGATCGTGCTGATCACACAGAGACCTTGAATAGGAATCCCTAATCACACAGGGATCTTGTAAGTCATCACGGACTGGCCCGAAGGTGGACATTTTGCATTATCATCATCATTGGAGGAGAAGGCAAAGGTGACATATGCTGAGGAGGGCCCACCATATAATCAGTTATAAGAAAATTAAAATCTATACACTATCTTTATGGTAGTTCCTGCCACATTGTAGGGATACATTGAAAATGGAAAACTGCAGTATGGCATTCTATCTGGCAAGTCACAGAAGTTATTGAGGGACAAGGTGGATCAAGTCAGGTTGCAGAGCTCAAAACTGTCCAACTGGATTTAGATATCACTGAACAAGAGAAACAGCCAGCGTTCTACCTCCACGCAGACTTATGGATGGTAGAAAATACTCTATGGAGCTGGCTAGACCAATGGAAAAGGAAGAATTGTCCGCACAGAGATAAACCCATCTGGGCTGCTGAATTGTGATGAGATATCACTGCCCTGGTGGAGAAGTTAGCTGCAAAAGAACGTTGTGTAGGCTCACACCTACCAAAGTTGGGCTGCTGAAGAGATTGCAACAATGGACATGTGCATCAAGCTGCCAAGATCAAAGTGTCTCAGTTAGGTGCGGATTGGTGACAAAAGGGTGAATTATTTCTGGCTTGGTCGGCCCGTGATGCCTCAGGTCATCAGGGAAGAGATGCAACGTACAGATGGGCTTGTGATTGATGGGTGGACTTAACCATGGACACTACCTGCCAGGTTATCCATGACTGTGAAACATGCACCACAATCCAGCAGGCCAACAGGGTAAAACCCCTGTGTATGGGGGACAATGTTCGAAATATAAATATGGGGAGACCTGGCAGATTGATTACATCACACTCACACAAACCTGCCAAGGCAAGCACTAGGTGCTTATGATGGTGGCAACAGCCACTGAATGGTTGGAGAGATACCCTGTGCCTCGTCCCACCATCTGAACACCATCCTGGGCCTTGACAAGCAAGTCCTGTTGGGACATGGCAGCCCAGAAAGAACTGAGTTGGACAATGGGACTCATTTCAAAAACAACCTCAGGGACACCTGGGCCAGAGAGCTCAATATTGAGTGGGGGTATCATATTCCTGTCATGCACCAGCCTCTGGGAAAGCTGAATGGTACAATGGGCTGTTAAAAACCACCTTGAAAGCAATGGATGGGGAAACCTTCAAACATTCAGAACTACATTTAGCAAAGCCCCCTGGAAAGTTAATACTGAGGCTCTACTAACTGAGCTGACCCTACTCAATCAAAACCCTTGTGTACCACAGAAAAGGATACAGTCCCTGCAGTGCATTTGGAAAATGGGTTAGGGAAGGCAGTTTGGATTAGTCTTTCTTCAAGCAAAGGCAAAATCTATCCATGGGATCCTCTTTGCACTTTGGATGTGGATGCACTTAGCGGGTAATGGAGAGGGACGAGGAAACACAATATGTACCTCAAGGGGATTTGATTTTTGGGTGAGAACAGTCTGTAGTGTTGAATGTGCATGTCATACTGGTTGCTGAATGACAGTGCCACTGCCTGCCATAACTGCTGTGGACAATGAGGATGGACTGCTCCAGGTGCACCAGTTATGAGCGCCTGATGCAGCTCTCAACCACCTGACAGCAAACCAGCCCTCCTGCCCCAGAAGACATCCAGGATGGATAGAACCCAGAATCATGGCCTAAAGGAACTCAACAGACGCCTTGGAGGGACAGGCATTGACTGTCTGGAAATTAAATCTGTGCTTGTAGATAGATAGATTGATAGAGATATTTCTGTTTATATATCTGTATATATTAGTGTATATATATATGTATTTGTATACATTTGTATGTATGTATATATTTGGAAGGTGTAGGATCTGGGCATGACATAGATAGTATAGGAGTGGATAATGTCTTGGTTCTCATCAGGATAAAGTTAATTTTTTGCAGTAGCCATGAAGGAGCAGAGCCAGGGGCCATGGGGCATGGCTAGGAGAACATTCTACACCAACTTACCTCATTGCCAGGAACAGGCATAAGGGACTGTCTGGCTTCCAAGAGAAAGGTCAGGGCTTCTGGTTGAGAAGAATATGGTAGGATGGGGAAAGCCATTGTACATTGTCACCTGGGGTCTGCAGTGAGGTTTTTTGCACTTTTTTTCTCTGTTTTATACTTTTGTTTTAGTATTGTTACAATTATTGTTTGTTTTCTTATCTCATTGCTGTTTCCAGTAAATTATCTTATCTCAGCCCGTAATCTTTACCTTTTGTGACTCAAATTCTCAACTCCATCCCACTGCATCAGGAAGGGGAGGAGGAAGGAGAGCGAGAGACTGGCAGCATGGTTTGAGAGAGTCTTGGGGGGCACTGAATTGGGGAGTACCATTCCTGAGGCACAGCAGGTATGTAGAGGACCAATATAGGGACGGGTATTTCAAGAAGTTGTGGAGTTTGCATTATTGCTGAAGATATAAGAATATCTACTGACTATTTGACTAGAGAGAGCCTGAGCCTCCTGGTCTGGCTTACCCTGATGCATGGAGGAAATCAGACTAGATGAGCAACAGAGATCTATCCTGAGCTACATTATGATTCTATCTGTTCAACATTTAAAGACTAAAGAGAAGAAACTGCATATCGCTGCCCAGGATTAATTTCCTAATAAAGGTCTGTAAGTTATAGAAAGCTATTCTTTTCCTCAAATTAATGTTAAAAATGAGGTTTTGGCTATGCTGACAGCCTCACAGAATATCTGCTGGAGTTTCTGACGTACATGAATTTTGTTCTGCATGATTTCAAATCCACCATAATTTAGCAAACTGTGTTAACTAAAATATTTGTCAAGCAAAGTAAAAATGAGCCAGTCAGACAACTGATTTTCAAGAAGAAAAAATAGCTTCCTATTTTAGTCACATGTCCTGTAATTAAAATGTTAAAGAAGAGATGCCGAATGACTGGTCTTAACTAGACTGATTAATATTGTTTTGGGGATCCCAGAATAATCAAGTGCAGTTTAAACTTATTTGTAGAATTAGAAATAAAGGTGATATATACTATTTTATCAGTGCTTTCAAGGTTTCTGAACGCAAAAAGTTATAATTTTTGACAATTAGGGCTACAGCTTTGACAAGTAGTGGGGCTTTTATCTTTTACATCACCCTTGATGGTCTGTAGTAACTCAAAACACAGTAAGCATTCAGGTCATGTGTAGCTGCTTACCTATCCTTTTATTATAACTATTACAATAAAAAGTAGGAATATTTGTTTTCTAAAATTTCTCTTCTTATTAAGCCCTTTTGGTGAAAACTGCTCTAACCATGCCAGTCATATTTGATATAGTTTGATATAGATACTATTTTCTTCTGAATCAAAGAAAATGCTCCTGATATTTTGTCATACCTGGCTCTTCAAAATTGGCTTTAATGCCACAGAGAATATTGAAACTACTAAAATGTTGATCTTGCTGAAATTTTAATGATCTGCATGTGACTATTCTGGATAATTTAAATGATCCAGTGGATAAAAAATTAATTAGTCAAACTTCTTTTGAATATATTTTCAACCCTCTGAGAATGTTGATTTTTGTCAGACTATGGTATCTCATTTCCTTCTCAATCTAAATCATTCTTATTTTTACTTATTTCATATATTCATGAGGGAATGTTAGGAAATATCATTTAAATTAATCTTCAGTAATTTTTAATTCTGCCTCAATGTCAGACTATTGAATTCCATATCATATTCATCATTAAATTAATTTCTGTATTTGAAAGAAGTAAATACAATAACAAACAGTTTATTAGCTACTGCTCCATTTTTTAATTTTCACCCCAGTTTTAGGGGAAAAAAAAAGAGTAAATACAGTGTTGTTTGTTGTAGAAGTATGAGGAACTGGAGTTTAGGAAATACTGGTTTTAGAAATAAAATGGTGGTTTTTTGCTTTGTGAAAAATGTAGGACATTACATAAAAGATACAATGTTGTGTTCAGGGGTTTTAGTAATCTAAAGCAAGATAACTTTGTCAACATCAACTCCGCATATTCGGCCTTTTTTAGCTAGTTAATATTTCCACTGAAGTTAATGAGAATCCATGCTATTAGTGGTACATGCAAACTTAGGTAGCTTGACTTCTTTACCAGGATAAAACTAATTTTGGATCTGTACAGAGAAATAGCTGACTTGTGTATTACATTGTGTATTACATTGTGTAATGTGTATTGTGTATTACACACAACATTGTGTATTACAATTCCCAAATGGATCTAAATGCTTTAAACAAGTCTTCTTAAACAGTTATGAACAGGTACATAGATTTCTAAGCCTTAACTTGTTATTCAGCATCTGAAATGCTAGTAAAAATGTTCAGCATAAACTTTCTTTTCTTCTGTTCATGATTTTTCAAAGGATGTGTTCATTACATGACAAACTTCGATATCAACATTAAGGACTGACTGTGTATCACAAATAGATTAAAAAAATATTGATAGAGATCTTTTTTAGCTTTGGGGTTTATAGATGGTATTTTTATTTTTTTGTCTGGTTTCAGATTTTCTTGTGATTTTTTCTGATGTGAAATAAACACGAAGTCTCAAATAGTTGACAGACATTATCTGAGGTAATGGAATTTGTGGTTTTCATGTCAACAGGTGTTTTAGAGAAAACAGTCACATATGGTTTGGAAGATAAACTTAAGTCTTGCCAAAGTAGATGACCTTTTAAAAGAGGATCCAGTTTGTTGTAAGCAATATGTTTCACAGTACCAATCTTGAAACAAAATCTTCTGATCATATCTCTGGGATTTATGCCTAATAGGGACCATGAAGCAGAATTTTAATGCCTGAATGCACTTGATGTGCATTAAATGACTGTAAATACCAGGTCAACTTTGGGGAACATCCAGATTTCTCTATTCAGAGATAGGAAAGTTCTGGCTCAGCATCTATGCTGGAAAGAGCGAAAATGACAAATAATATAGAATTTCATATGTCCCCTTGTACTGGACCCAGAGTAGTGATTTTCCTATCTGACATTCCCCAAATGTAGCTTAAGAAGTACTCTAATTTTAATCTGGATAGGCATACGCCAATTACTTCTAGTTTATTTGGAGTTATCTTGAGGAGTTTGCTAAAGAGGAACTCTAGAGAGAAGGGTGTAACTGAGAGTGAAGGAATCAAAACATGGCATTGAGAAACCATGATACAAACAAGGACTTGTCTGGGTTTTCTTGAAACCAGGAAGGAGGCTGGGAAATTTTCAGCACACCAGACAGTGACAGAATCAGAGAAAAGGAAAACCAATTGTAAAAAACGGAGATCAAGGTTACGGTAAGGTCTCAGATAAGGCTGAGTGTTGAGTTGCAAAGTGTACTTCTAAGATGATGGTGGGCTATGCCAATACATCTATTCAGAAATTACATATTCACATCCTACATACACAGTTTCTGGTTATGTTTAGCACCTGAACTTGTGCAGCCATCGCAATATGGCATTAAATTTTCATGGAAAAAACTTGAAATCTCTTCCCAGTGCTCAACAATGGTTTATGAGCTGATGCCTTGCTCCTGCCATGCCTTGTACAGCCTCTGCTGAAGTACATACTGACAGTGAATGAGGGAACAGTGCGTGACCTCTCTCGCACTGTGTGAGAAAATATATACAGTTTCGCTCCAAACTACTTATTGGTAGGAGAGAAAGCTACTAGGAAGTGGTTAGATTTATACAGTTATAGATGGAAGAATCAGGGGTGAGGAAAGAATTTTTGGTTATTTTCATGAGTACCCGTAACCTTAGTGGAAAGGAACTTTGTACCTCCTCCAAGTGCAAATTCGTAACACTAAGCACAATATACAGTTTCATTGAAAGTATGTCCTATTAGTCTATAAAAATACAGTCAATTGACATATCTCAAATGTTTCTATATACTGCTAACTAAGCATGTTTTTCTGGTAGTTAATGAGCAGTAATGTCTAAATTTGTATTTGATTTCCTAACCCATAATTTCCTTTTTTTTCCCCCCCTAGATATGTTAGTAAGGTGGCCTAAATATATTTGAAATTATATGAATCTGTTTATAACATCAAAATTATTTCTTTGACAGCTTATGAAATTAAGTTTATAGAAAACTTGACTGTAATTACTGTTCACCCTTTTGGTGCAAAGCACATCTGCAGAAAACTTAATAAGAAGATAATCAAGGAAACAAAAAAAAAAGGAAAAGAAAATGCAGTCAGTCACAGTTATTTGCTTGATAAATCTCCTTAGAAGTAATACATACAGTGTTTTAATTTGGAGTCTGTAAGCATACGTTGTCATTTGAAATTTGCTAGCATTTGAGCACAGCATAAATTGGTTTGGCAGAAAAGATGTAACTGTCCCCTTTAGGCACTCTAGAGATGTACATTTTAAGCCAAGTTTACTTTGTTTGATGTGCTGAATTACACTGAAATATAATATATAATGTCAATTTATTTCAATTATCGAGGCAGATACTATACATATATAAAATACTGTGTGTTTTTTCCCTGAAGGACAAAAACAGTTTCTCAGACACTCTTTTCCATTACTGACTTTGCAGTTCAATGTGCATTGTCATATTGTTTTGGGGAAGTGTAACATACTAACAATTTAACTTTGATTTTCTCCAAGAAGTAATGAAATCCTTTCTCAGATGATATTTAAATCTGTCTTGGAAAATCACAGAATGAACCATAGAAGGGTCTGGGCTGGAAGGGACCTTAAAGATCATCCAGTTTCAAACACCTGCTGTAGACGGGGACACCTTCCACTACACCAGGTTGCTCAAAATCCCATCCAACCCAGCCTTGAACTCTTCCAGGGGTGGGGCATCCACAGCTTCTCTGGGCAACCTGTTCCAGTGCCTCACCACTCTCATAGTGAATAAAATTCTTCCTAATATCTAATCTACCATATTTCTGTTTAAAGTCATTCCCCCTAGTCTTATCACTACACCCCCTGATAGAGAAAGCCTCCTTATCTTTCCTAATGGTCTCCACCAAGTCATCCTTTGCTAAGCAATCCAAAATCTTTCAGCCTGTCCTTACAGGAGAGGGGCTTCAGCCCTCTGATTATCTGTGTGGCCTTTCCCTGGACCCATTTGAGTCAGTCAAAATCTTTCTTGTGTTGGGGGCCCTGGAGTGGGATGGAGTACTGCAGGTGGGGTATCATGAGAGCACAGCAGAGGACAAAATCATCTCTCTTGACATCCTGATCACACTGATACAGCTGAGGATATGGTTGGCTTTCTGTGCTGCAAGTGCACACTACTGGGTCGTATTCAGTTTTTTAATCCACTCATACCCATAAGTCCATCTTTGCAGGCTTGCTGTCAATCCACTCATGGCCTAGCCAGTAGCCTTGTTTGGGATTGCCCTGACCCAGGTGCAGGACCTTAAATTTTGCATTGTAGAACTTTATGAGATTTGCACAGGCCCTCTTCTCAAGTCTGTCAAGGTCCCTCTGGATGGCATCCCTTTCCTCTAGAATATCAACCACACCACTCAGTGTGATGTCCACAAACTTTTGACAGTGCACTTAATCCCACTATCCATGTCCCTGACAAATGGTGATTTTCATCAAATCAGTTAATGATGAAAATCCTTCCTCAGAAGTTTAATAAATTTAACTGGTCAATATTTGTCCCTAAATATGGGATGGCATCTAGCTCTATTGACTGAGTACAGGGGACAGTGGTGCATTGCTGTGCATTTTCTGTAATTTTTGAGTGGATGAGGAGAAAGATAATAGTCATAAAGCTTCCACATACCATAGTAAACCAAAAGTTTTTAGTCATGAAGAGCAGGCTGATTATGAATGCTTTCATTTAAGAACACCACCCCCAACCTCCATGTTCAGTAAGGAAAACAATGTGGGTTTTTAACACATATTAAAGAAAAGGAATACATACATATGCATCAAATTAGAAACCTCTGAAATGGTTTCTGTCAGCCACTTACATTTATCAGACTAATCTCTTCATGAAATGGTACTCTATTTTTCAGATTTCACATTTACTTTCCTGCAGTGGCCTGATGATACAGTTTTGACTAGCCATTGATATTGAATCTACCCACAAATTTTCCATTTTTAATGGAACTTTGAAAAATCTGACTGAAATACAATTTAATGTTAAACTCAGAACTTTTATGTCTTCAATATAAACCTAGTTTATTTCCTTGTTATGTCCAAATGGTATGCTGTAGAATGCTTTGAAATTACAACTCGAAGTAAATCTGTCTCCTTTATTCCTCATCCCTATTACCCAGCTGAAATATGCATATCCTCTGATAGTAAGAGATGTCTAGTTTGTCACATGACCAAGATGAAGGAAGAGCAATTATTTTTAAAATATGTTCCAAACACATACTGTATGCATGCAATTTTTTTAATATGTTTTATTCAAAAAACAATAAAGGGATGGAGGGTAGAAAATAAATCTGTTATCATTTAGGTTAAGGATGGACCTAAATATCAGTTCCCACTTAATCAGAATTCATTTTTAAAACAATCTGTGTTAAATAGACAGCCTTCTTTTTCTGTAGTTGCTACAGACACTGTCATCGGCTAGGTCATAGAGAAATATTAGATCCTTGTCTCCAAAAGTTTAAATGGACTTGCACTTCAGTTACTTTTTGCACCTTACAGAGTGCAGTGCTGTATCTGGGGGTTTCCAGGATACAAAGACAGATTGAGCAGTGTTTCAGGTATTCATCTCAACGCATGCCCTGTTTGCAGATAGATAATTGCTAGAGGGCGTGTGAGAACTCATCTACGGGAGATTAAAAGTATCAGAAAAAGGTCTTTACATAAAGTTTCTAGTATCACCTCATTTTATGATAAATGAAATTATTCTTTGTGCTTATATAGACTATATTCTATTTAATGGGGATGGATTTCTTCTTCTTTTGCTAGGACTTATAAATTAAGCCTTAATTTCAGTTTCCTTTGTAAAGGTCTTTCTGCTTTTGTTTTTAGTATGAACTGATTAGAAAAGGGTCTTCAGGGTGGCATAGAGGAAAATGTGATAAAGCTTCATGCCATCTGAGGAACATGAATAATATTCAGTTATATTTAACAGATTCTCCCTTTCATATCCTATTCTAAGATAATATTCCTTTTGGCTTTCTTAGGATGAAGAACTCTTAAGATGTGATTATGCTAATGCTATTATTGCTTGTTGCTGTTGATTATTCTTACTTAGCTTTTGGGACATAGCAGAGTGTAAAACTGAAGAAAAAAGAAAAACAGACAGAAGTCAACAATTCTAAGCTACAATCTGAAGTCTTAGGCTATGACAATACATTATAGATAAACTCACTTTATTTTTAACAAATTCATCCAATAATCAAAATGCAGTAACAAAGTTTTAAGTACCAATCCTATTTTTCATTGATTTGTTTGCTTTATTAAATTATGTGATAAATTGTCTTTGAGAGGAGACATAGCTTTAGATTGTACAATTTAAAATGTAGTGAACTTAGCGCCAGGAAGTTTTCAATGTATCCTCACTAAAGTGAAGAATTCAAGATAAGTGTCACAAACATGAAGAAACATATGAATTGTGGCTGAGATTTTTTTCATTTGTCCTTGTAAGACCAACAGGAAAATTATTTATTCTCAGCCCTGGAAAAAAAGACTCATTATATACTTATTTGGTTATAATTTTTAAGATATTTTAATTATTGTGCCCTGGACCTACAAATGTACATTTGTCTTTCATGACTGACAAGTAAGTAAAGAGCAATGATGTGCTCATAAAGTAAATACCACCAAATATTTCTAAAGTATGCTTACTAAAATTTCTGTACTGTACTGCAGGAAATAACATGGGAAGAATTCATGTTTATTTTATTGTTATCAAATTAGGACAATTTATTTTCCCATTTTCATTATGGGATCTCAGATGGGCTTCTGTTAAACACATCTTCTTAATTTTAACAGAGAAATTGTTAAAATGGAGTATTAGCTGGCAGGTTTTTATTCTTTAGGAAATTCTGTTCTAGTGACTAGTATTCAATATATTCAGAAGAATTCAACAACTCTTTTCGACTTGCTTTCTCTTGTCTCATGAGTGATTGGCTGCCATAAATGCTCATGGTATTTGTATCTGAATTTGAAGAGCAGGTTTTGAAATCACAGACATATAACTAAATGTGGGAAAACAGTCAGTTTGATCAGTTCACCCTTATATAGCACTCAAAGTGCTACAGTAATAGTCAATGTTACTCATGAGTTAGTTCCTACAGAAACTTTTAGTTATAGGAGAAACAAACTCAGTATTTAGCCATAGACTATATTTTCCTGAAAAGTCCCTAGATGTCCTAGGAACCTGGACTAAATTTCAATGATTATGTACAATTATACAGAACTTAGTTTTCTTAGAATAACTGGAGTTCCTCAAAAAATGCACAATTATAAATAAATGACAATGTGTTCAAGTGTTCTTTGAGTTAAACACAGATGATAAAATCTTATGTGTGCTCAACAAGTTCTTCATCTAACCTTTTGAGGTGCCTAAATATAATTTCTGTAGAATATTATAGTAATATTTTCTTTCTGTGTATCTCAGAGAAGGTGGTCTGTAGAAAGGCACGATTGAATTTCTGTAACTGCATTTCCTAGTCCACTTCTTTTTTTTTTCTCGTTATTTGCTTTGGTTTTGTTAACACTATTGTGCCATGGGGAATATATATGTAGAGAAGTAGATCTATTGTAGATGCAACCTGTTTGAAGTTGTTATAAAGCCATGATCTTGACAAGTGCAACCTCTTGTGAGAAAAGTTTGGAATGTTGTGCTTTGTACTGTTTAAGTGGAACTTTTATTACAGAAAACTTCTGTATTTTCTGCTGTTGTTGTTGTAAAGGTTTTTGGGGAAGGGCACTAAGGATCATGCCAGATTTTGCTACACCAGAATTAATAGAATCAGTTTTAGTTCCCCAAAGACTGAACTACTAGTGTGAAGGTCATGAAACCTTGACATCTGTTCTTTGGCATTGAACTATGAGGGGTGAAAAAGACATTGTTAAGTGTGGCCCAGCTTCTTTATATTTTTGTGATGCTGGAGCAGTGACATGAGAGAACAGGGTTAAACTAAAAGCCAGCATTAGAAGAGAACATGGTGCAAGTGTAGTAACTCTTCACGTAATTAAGAGGTAACCTCAAAGATAAGTTGTTTTTGCTTTAGTCATGTGATTATAGAAAACTTTTCAGCAAGTTTTTTTTTTCCTGTTGAATAGAGAAAAAATGACAGTTAAACAAATGTTAAGGTCTCTCCTTCACATTTATACATCCATTTCTTATATAATCAATTTCTTATACCATTTGTATAACAAGTTCCTTAAAAGGTTTAGAAATTTATACTGGTGTGCGTTTAGCTGAGTCTAAAATTTGAGTTTAAATGTACCAGCCTGAAATAAATTTAGTGCAGAATTAAATCTATTTAGTTTAGTTTAGCTTAAGGAGTAAGAGGAATGAAACAGGGATTGGTGTATAAGAAAAGTCTATATATTGTATTCTGTATTCTGAGGTGATTGAGAAAAAACAGTGATCCTTGTGAATCTAATTAACTACATTGTCTGACTTTTTAAGAACTTTGTCTTATGTCACAATCTTGAACTCCTTCAGGTAATAGTGACTTTGGTCAAGCAACATTTTGCTGAATAAGCTTCCATTCATGTCACAAGAGCCAGAGTAAAGGCAAAGGGAAAAACTTTTTGGTTCTAAAACCTTTTCTCTAGCAGGCTAAGCTGAAAAAGTGAGGCTATCAATTACTTTAAAAAGTGGTATTGAATGAGCCTTTTAATACATAAAAAACTATCTGTATCTTACTTATGTAACAAAACATAATACTATATTTGAATGGAATGATACCAACAATTAGTAGACAATATGAACCCCAGATTTGCTGGGCTGTTTCAACTCTGGGCAGTGAGGAAAAAAAAATTAAATACATTTATATAGGGTTCTGGTGGAGTTTTTGTTTGGATTGGTTTTTTTTGTTTGTTTGTTTGTTTGGTTTGGTTTTTTTTTTAATTATCCTTTCTGAAATTTTGATATACAATCACTAGCTTTGAAGAAACTAGTAAGAAGAATTCTTTATCTGCTAAATAAGATGTGGAACTCTCAGCCAGGGGTTCATAAACAGTACATCGATGACTCCTGAGCAGTCAGCATTGTTGAAAAATATACTTAATGAAAAAATCAATCTGATAATCAGAAAAATGTGGATATACAAAAGCAAAATATTAAAAAACTTATTTGACAGAAGCTTGATCCAAACCAAGCTGGTGAAAATCATTCTCTTTAGTAGTGTTTACAATAAAATTCCTCCATAAATGTAAAGATTCAAGGACTAAAAAACTATTTTATAAATTATGCAGTTACTGCTCGGTTTAGTTTGTGATACACGCTTTTTGATTATAAGATCTAATGTATTTAATGTGTACAGCAAAAAATCACCTGTTTGATTCTTTCCTGAAGCATACTGCGAGGTGCATGTAAATTCTACTGTTGCTAAGAGATACTATTTAGCTTTAAAATACCAATTTTACCAATTGCCAGATACCAATGAAGGGGAAATGTTGCCTGAATTCCAACTTAATGGCAGCTTTCCAGCATTTTGATATTTATCAAATCCTGCTAAAACATTATTTTTTTAATTATAAAAATATTCCAATGGGTTTGATTGGACCAAACACATTTCTTCAATGCATTTCAGTAAAAGACATTTTCATACAATAAAATAATTTATTCATAATTATTTCTTGTATGATCAAAAGTTTAATTTTAACTGAAAACTATAATTTCTTCATTTTGGTTAGATTTTTTAAAACCTTTTCTAATTTCCATAAAATCTTTCTTTTCAGAAATTACTAATCATTACCTCTGACAAACAAGTGCCACTGGTTTTCTTCATTTGAGGTTTGCCTGCTAAGTACAATGTTAAAACTAATCAAAATGCTATTGCTTTAGGCTTAATAGCAGTGGTCAGCTCTGCATTTTAGCTACAACACTTCCATAAATGTGCTCCAGACATCATGTTATTTTGTGAAATTCTGCCTCTTTTATGCTATGTGTCAGACTATCTCTTCATGAGAAAAATTCTTTAAGGACTTTATTATCTCCTCAATTAACAAACCTCTGAGACTATGCTGCTTGAATTGTTTGAAAATCTTGAAAATGAGTACCTGTTGAAGATAAGAGCAGTCTGACTGAAATTCAGACATATCAAGCCTGTATTCTTTATGACACAACAATAGGAAGCAAGCCTAACAATTCCTATAATTTCTAATCTTTTTAACCACTCTGTGATTTAATGGTCCATATGAGAAAGTGAGAATTTAAAGCTCCATATTCTTATTTCAGTTTAGCATTTACTCTAGTACAGGCAATAGAGTAAAACTTTTGTTGTCCAAAGGATAAAGAAGAAATAATTTATTTGCAAACTTTGTTAACGGTTAATTTCTGTGCAGGTCTCTGGTAGTATTATTGCTGACTAAGGCTACAATTCCAAGTAGAAGATGTTAGTTCATAAATTGGAATTTTGAATTCCTCCACCTAGCAATGAATTAGAAGTTTTATTTTTACTTCAGCCTACAAATGGGTATTATGTTGTGGCATACCATATTGCAGTATTGCATACTATGCTGCAAAATTTTGATATCCTATGTTCATAGTCTACTAACTTAGATTTTATGGCATCCAGAATATAGGAAGATATTAATTGTTATTAATAGATTCATATGTATAATGGCTGCAAACTGATTTTCCTGTTCTGTCTCAAAACTATCGCAGAATGTACAGAATTTAATTTCAAATGAATTCTTTCAGGCTGGACTAGTAGCTTTCAATACCTCTTAACTGTTTTGGATAGGATGGATTTCTACAGTTTCTCACTTTTGAAATACAATCGGGAATTCTGAAGTTTATCATTACTCAGAATCCACTTCTATTTTCAGAACTATAGTGCTTGCCTTTCTTAGGATAGGCAAAGCCCATGATAGTCCAATGACTGAATTAGCCTTAATGCTGTGTTAAATGGAATTTTAGTGACACTAGCTGCAATTATGGGTAGTGAAAATACTTCAGAGAAATATTTTCAAAGTGGATGGAAATACTGCAATATCTTGCACACAAACTGTTCTCAAATAACTACATAGAACTAAATTACTTTCTCCTCATAAAATAAATTTTTTTGAAATTGTTCATTCAGAATTTTGTGTGTAAATTATGTTAAACACGTACATAAACCCACCACAGAGTTCTGCATTGCTTTCAGTTGCTGGAGACTATTAGAGAAAAAACAAAACCCAAACAAATCAAAACAAGCAAACAAACAAAAAAAGCAGCACTGAGAAGCAGTTTTTTCTCCTACAACATAATGAGTTATTGGAAGATTAAGGAAAAGAACACTGAAGTTCTATGTCATTACTATGGAAGGATATTGATTCTGAGAAGGAATCTCCTTGAATCCATGCTTTTGAGATGTAGCAATGTAATTGTGGTAGGATTCCAATTCAGAGACCTATTGCTTACCTATTTTTTAAAAATGTCTTTTGAAAGTCCACTCAGATTTCAGTCTTTTGGAAATAAACTTCCTTGTTTTAATGCAAAGTTATAATTTTGTTGAAAATGTAAACCAATTTTTTCTTACTTAGTCTTGCAGAAATAGAGTAATATTAACTACCTTTGGTGTGTGAAGCACAAAGAAATATCTAGCATTTCCTGGTCTTTTATCTTCTACAGTACACAAAATTGGTTCCTTATGGCTGTTCTAATAGGTTAGGTATTCCATAGCCTCCTATTATTTAGCCATGCTCCATTTCTTAAAAAAAGAAGGTACAGAAAAATCTTTTTTGTTTTTTTGTTTCTTCTTTTCTTTTCCTTTTTTTTTTTTTCTTTTTTCTTTTTTTTTTCTTTTTCTTTTTCTTTTTGGTGCAGAATGACATTTAATAGCTGTTGCCTGTTTTTCAAATAGAGGACATTTGCTAGTGGAACATTCTCCAAAAGTCAATTGAAATTTTGGAGTAGTGAGGCATTTGGACTGTGATCTGCTCTAACAGAAGGTTTTGGTAGATCTGCTGAGTAATGGTTGGTCTTCCACTTTGCTTATTATCTGCTCTTGCTAGGTGTATTTTCCCCTTCTAAAGTTCTCTTATCTTGTGTATCTGATCTTAATAGTTTGAACGAATAAACAGGTATTATGTTGTTGAACTGGAATTTTTATTTTGTTTTTGAATTGTGTGTGTGTGTTTTAAGGACAAAATGCTAGGAGGATAAAAAAAACTGCTAGATCATTCATATAAGCCACCCAGAATCACAAGAAAAAAATTGATTCTTTATCACCCTCCTGAAACAGCTGATATATTAAGTTCTTGGAACCAGCACAACAGAATACCATGGTCATGTGCAAATCTGAGAAACAGAAAATCTGAAAAATGCAGGAACAGGGTTTTAAGTTTTTTGATGGGTGATACCATGAAGTATTCACCAAATAAAATATTATTTGAATAATTTGGAAAATTACTTATCTTTCTACTGCATTTCCTAAATACTGTAGACACCATATCTGTCCATTGGTTAATGCAGATGAAAACATTAATTTTTTTAGCAATGGAAGGAAAAATAAGAACTTTACAGGTGGATTCTATCTTGATAGAGGACTACCAGAATGCTCCCAGTCAGCAGGGATCACTGGATCCTCTGTGTGTTTGTAATGTGAGCATGTAATTTGTTCTTCAGACAAAGTATTTTCTAATTAGGTAAAAACCAATATACATAGGTTGTATTAAAGTTTTTTTGTTACATTGATCTTGCAGGTTTTTTTACAATGGTTAAAATAAAGGGGGTTATGTGCTCTGTTAGTGAATTTATCTGAAGCACATTTCTGCAAGCCTACTATGCCACAGTAATCTTCCATCTGTTCTTATACTAATGAACTGTCGTTTTGTTGCTACTATCCTTGTTGCAGTAATAATTTCAAAGGCTCGGTTTGATGGGTTTTTTTTTTAGTTTAGTAAACACAATTCAAGATTTTAGCAAGATTAAGATGAATAGAAATTATTATTTAAGTGCTGATGATAGAGACTTACGATCTGTACTGCAGATCTTGTTTTCCTAAAACAAATCTTTGCTTTTTTCATGAGTCAGCCGTTTGGTTTTGAAAAACATTAGTAGTCCATAATTACGACTGACAGGCTGTTTATTCACCAAGTTTTTAATGGGCTTTCTAATCCCATGAACACAAATAAAATTATAAAAATAGATGTATATAAGTGTATATAGAGAACATCTAATATTCTCTGAAATATCTGAACCTAATGTCATTATAATGTGGATTTGTGCTGGAAGGTGTAAACTGAAGCCATCTTGAGAGAGCAATTTAAGCAGGTATACAAAGATGGGTAAGAATCTGGATGGGTAAATATCTCAGGGACATTGAGTGAGAATATGTAGGTGTGGTGATCAAACCTGTTCTTTTTCAGATTCAACTTTTTTTTTTCAAAATATTGAAAGGAAAGCTTCTAGTGTGATTCTTATTTGTTCCAAGAGCAATGGAACAAAATTCTGCATGACCACAGGAAAAGTCTGTAAACAAATAAATATTTTGCAACTGAACAAGAATCAGTTGAATAGAAATTAACTAATCTTAATTGTATATATTTCTACTGATGCCACTAATAAGCTGAAAACTTGTGTTATTTGAAAGTATATTCAGTCATTCCAAGTAGCACATTCAAAAACCAGACAAGAATTATGTACTTTTTGAGTGAGAGAAGTGAAATTCTGTTTTATTTTGTATACAGCACTTACTTTAGCATTTAGCCTTGAGGATGGCAGAGCAATGCCACAGACTTCTGATGATTCTTTTGAGCAAATAGCTGGTGCAAAATGAAGGGAAAACTATTCTGAGGCAAAATTGAGAACTTAACTCTAAGAAAGAAAGTGAAATATTTCTCTCACGTTTTAAAGATAAGGGGAGAATTTGGAGAAAGTAATCAGGACTTCCATTTGAATGGACTACCCATTCATTCTCTGAGCTGCTATTAGCACATCACAGTTATATTACGCATGTGGCTTTGTACAATTTGTAGAGCTACCCTCAAATGAACTAATCTCAGCTATATCACAGTCTGGGGCATGATAACAGTACTAACATTGTAAGCCTTATCCCTGTGCAAAAAGCACACTAAGTATTTGATGAAATAACAGTGTGTCTGTCCCTTGTGTACACTGAAATTGCTTCACAGCACCATTTATGCAAATAAGTTATACAGTTAATTTCAGCTAAAAACATTTAATTACTCTGAAACTGACTTCAATACAACATGCCCAGGTATTTTAAATTATAAATCAGAGGGTTTGGAGATATCTTTGACACTAGACAATTTTTTCCTTTTGGAACAAAATTTAATGTCTCTGTTGTTGGCATGGACATTGGGATTGAGTGCACCTGTAAGAATTTTGCCGATGACACAAAGCTGTGTGGTGCAGTCAGCTGCTGGAGGACGGGGATGCCATCCCGAGGGACCTTGACAGGCATGAGAGTTGGGACTGTGTGAACCTCAGGAAGTGTAGCAGGACCAAGTTCACCTGGATCAGGGGCAACTTGAAGCTGAAGTACAGGTTGGGCTGAGCATGTATCGAGAGCAGCCCTGGGGAGAAAACTCACAACTGTTGGTTGACAAGAAACTCAACATGAGCCAGCAATGCGCACTCGCTGCCCGGAATGCCAGATCTGTCCTGGGCAGCATCAAAAGAAGGGTGGCCAGCAGGAGGAGGGAAGTGATTCTACTCTTCTGCTGGGCTCTCGTGAGACTCCACCTGGAATATTAGGTCTAGCTCTGGGCCCCCCCGTAAAAGAAAGGTGTTGACTTGTTAGAGGTCCAGAGGAGGGCTACGGAGATGAATCAAGGGCTGAAGCACCTCTGCTGTGAGAAAACGCTGAGAGAAATGGGATTGTTTTGTCTGGGAAAGAGAAGTTTCTCTGGAGCTATTATAGTAATCTTTGTATGTAGAAGGGACCTGCAAGAAGGCTGAAGAAGGACTTATTTTCCAAGGAATTGTAGTGATAGGACAAGAGTTAATGGCTTTAAACTGAAAGGTGGTAGTTTTAGATAAGATGTTATGAAGAAATTCCTTACTGTGAGGGTGGTAAGGCACTGGAACAAGTTGCCCAGTGAAATTGTGGTTCCCCAATTCTTGAAAATGTTCAAGACTGGGATAGATGTGGCTTTCAGCAACATGGAGGGAGTTGAAACAAGATGATCTTTAAGGTCCTCTCCAACCCAAACCGTTCCAAGATTCTGTGATTGTAAAGGTAACTTGGTTAATAAAGCTGACAAACAGTTAACTTTTCAGTCCCAGCATCTTCTCAGGTTATGAGAGATAATAATTTCTGAAACTTTGTCATGGTTCTGTGCAATTTGTATAAACATATGCCTAGTTTAATGCCCTCCTTCTGAATGTGTAAATTTAAGATCTTGAATGGCCATTTTATAAAATTGTAAATTTTATCTGTTTCAGGGTCAAAGGCACATATCTCAGTAGCTTCTGCAAATTGCATGTTAATTTATTTAATATTTTCCATTTGAATTCTGGTCAAAGCCATAGTTAAGCTGATGTTACAATTGCCAATACCCAACTACTCTTGATATACTTTTGTTTCCTTTTATAATTTATTGCTAGTAATTTGTAGCAGAAAATAGTTATATTAATTATATTTTCTTTTTCTTGAGACTATAGTTACATTTGAATTTCAGTGGTGTTGTAGAAATATACATCAAAAACATTAAAACCAATCTACAGGTTCTGAAGTGCTGATAGTCTATAAATATGCACTCTGCATGTTGAAGCCCTTTTTATTTAGTCTGTAGTCAATACTTTACAGCATATGAGGACCAGAAATGGGAAGTTAATCACAGCAAAGGCAGTGGAGTGGGGTTCTGTAAACTATCAAAATGAGAAAATAAATTTTTGAAAAATAAAGGATTTCTAGGTTTGCTGGGAAGCCCCACAGCGACTTGTAGATTAGGTAAAAAAAAAGAAAGCAGTCAGTTGAGCAGGCAGATGGAACTTTGCCTTAGTTTTCGCACTCTACACGAGCCAGACAAACTGTAATTTCAGGGGGTTTTTTTGTTTGTTAGTTTGTTTTAGAATGGGAGAGGACATAACTAGAGGACTAAAAACCTGCTGGAACTTTATTTTGGATATCTGTTAACAAAGAACTATGTATACCAGCTGGTATCACATATAGTTTCTTACCTTCAGTGGTATTCAGATGCTCATAGCAAAAGTGAAATGGTCTGGAATGAACAGGACAAGACATAACAATCACTTAATATAAATTTATTTCATAATACATTTAATACAGTACAAGGTCTTTGAGTCCACAAGAGAGTGCTACTGTTCACATAAAGTTCACTTTGCAAACTTCTTTTAAAATTATTTATTCAAAATGTATTAACCACTTACCTTTGGATCACATATGTGATGAGTTTCCTTGCCTGTTGGATTATAAATGAGAAGACAATAAATGTTTTAAAAAGTACATTAATTAGTCATGAATATTCATATGGCTTTGATTAGCCATGCAAATTGCATGATGCTATATTCCATGATTAAATGGTGCAAGGCATTCATATGCAAGTGTAAAAATTCCAAATTCAGTGTTCATGAAATGTTCACATAAAACTGATGAAATTATGCATCAGAAAATATTTATAAAAAAGGTAAATTTAACTCCACCAGACAAATCAGGACAGACAGGTGTCATCTTCCTGGTCTCAGCAAGAAACTTTTGTTTATTACTAGGAGCAATTTAATTTCTTGCAATGAAATGTTAACCCTTTGGAAGAAAAATGAATTGTAAAGATAAGGCTTCGTTAAAGACGCAAGTGCCATGTATATTAGAGGATGTCTTTGTCCTTTGCAGTGAAATAATCGTAATGAAATTCAGAAAATAGATTGTAGCATATCTGAAAATTAGTTTCTTTCTTAATCCTCTTAAATCTCTCAGAATGTATATAGAAAGTGCAAATGCAGTAATAAATAATTATTTAAGAAAAAGGAAGAAAAACACGTAAGACCTTGTGTCAAAGCTTTCACAATTGTTTCCTTTTTGTGGTGGAGACAAGTCTAAAGCAATCTCAATCAGTGTAATTCTAATACGTCAGAGCTTAGATAAAAAGCTACTACTATTTTTAGAATAAAAAATACCCAAAATTTGTGCACCAATGATCCTTGAGAATGTGTGTCTAGCTTTGTCTTTTGTTGTCTACAAATGGAATCTCTGCTTGGACAAACCAGTTATAGATGTATACTTTCCTGTAAAACAAAATCCAAATCAAACTATCTCAATATTTGTAGTTGAAAAAAAAATAAACTCTGTGACAGATATCTTTTCTTGTTAATTCCTTATCTTGCTTTGATTTTAACTCTTCAAAGAACTGAAATACTCTTAATGACTTTTTGCTTTACTTTTGTAGCTTAGAAAGCAGACTATGTGGTCAAGCCTATAGATTAGGTCTTTCATCCTAGAGTAAGATTTCTGACATTCTGACATATATTAAGTGAAACATTTTAAAGCTTTGTAAATGGCTATTTTTATATTTATGAGTAAATGACCTGAGTTGTCTATGATCAACAAGGAGAAAGATGACACAGTGTTATCTATAGGTCTTCATGGAGATTTTTTCAGAGTAGTTTTTATCATATCTGTGCATATGAAATTTAGATACCATGAGTCTGTTCACATTTTAATCCTGGCTTTTACTTACATTTAAATATAATCATTGCATTGACATGGAAATTGGTTTAGAAATTTATGTTATTCTCTTTACTTTTGTTTTACATTGATTATTTAAAATTATTATGTGTTTAGAAGGCATTTTTCAAAAGATGATTTGAAGGTCTTTTCTCCTTTTTCAGAATGATCCTCTAAATTCTACATTTGCTGCAGTTTTCTGTCCTATTTTTGCTTGCTGTAGTTAGTGAATTGTGTCATCCACTATTTATTCAAAGCAGTTCTGAAATTTCAGAATGGTACCTGGCCTTTTGTGGAACAAGGTCTTTGTTCAAAATTGTTTTGCTACAGAATCAATGATGTTCAAATAATGAAAATAATATTAAAAAAAACCCTATCATGTTAGAGTGGGCTGAATACAAATTGAGTGCCAGCATGTTTCTGATCCAGAATGTAAGGGATAGATATATTGTTGTCTGGTCAGAAGACATGAAGGCTTCCATCATTTATAAACTGTTATATTTGTATATTTTATTATATTACTCATTTAATAATAGGCAAAATATTTTATCATATTTTTAAAAGATTTTTAACTAAGTAAAAAAGGTTACACATCAATGGTTATTTAGGATCATGTTACTTAAGAAAAAAAGTAGTTACACTCCTGTAAAAGTGATTAATTTTGACAGAAAAATAGTCCATAAATTTTTGTGATCTGTTCTAAGTCATATTTATTCTGAGATGAGTGCAGATTTCTGTGTAATTTTTTTAATTTAGAAAAGATGACTATTTAAAGGATGCTGTAAAGGGAATTCACCCTCCCTTTGTGTCTGCTCAGTCTGACTTTATGTCGTTATGACCCCATTTTTAAAGACCATGTGCTATGCAATGGATTTCTGATGATACTGTGGCCATAAAGAAAAGAAGTAGCATGTTTTATTTTGAGTGTATTGAAATCAATTTATTTTTATAAAAAAGCCCACCAAGAAACAAATGGTCAAATACCAATTATTCTTTTTTTCTCTATATTTTTTTTTTTACTGTAAAATATAATCACAATGGTTAGAGTGAAAAACAGCACATGAAACTTCGTGAGACTTCTTCACAGAGGAGGCACACAGAAAAAATTCTGTTTAAGATGTTGTCCTGGTTCCAGGTAAGACAAGGTTAATCCATCCAGTAGCCAGGATGGGGCCTGGCTAGGACACTGAGGTTATCCTCTACCACCTCATTGCTGCAGGGAAAGGAACTCTCTTGCTGTGGCTGAGTAAATGTGGCTAAGGGGGCTGCCCAGTGTTGTCCACTGCTGAGGGGTTTCCATGTGAAGCATTTCTTTTTTTGTACCTTCTGTCATTAGCATCGTCGCTGTTACAGTTCATTTTCTTATCTCATTGCTGTTTCCAGTAAGATGGTCTTATCTCAGCCCATGATCTTTGCCTCTTGTGCCTTGAATTCTCCTCTCCATCCCGCTGCAGTGGGGAGGGAGAGGGGAAAATGAAACTGATACCAGTCTACTGTAGTAAATAAAAGGTGTAAGAAAGTATTATGTTATTAATCATTGTACATTTGGGTTTGCATTATCTTGAGCATGCACAGCATTTACAGATAAAGCCTGTGCTCCGAGAAGTTTTTTAAAGTTTTGTTTTGTTAAAATTTCCAGACAGCAAAGCGTGAAAGAGACAGGTCATGAGCATAGCTTCAGCCATTTAAAAGGCTAGGCATAGTGCAATAGTTAATAGCACTTAGCAACTAGTGAATATAAGGAAACATGGTGCAATTAATTCATACCTTCAATTCTGTGATATTATTTACAGTTTTACAGCAGAAATATAAGCTTAATTTAAATACCATGTGCTCATTTTCTCTAACTCATGTATACCAGCTGATTTTTTGCTTGGCAGAACAAGTAAGTTCCTCACAACTTACTCATTATTCTCCATTCCTTTGGAAGGACTTTTGAAGGGTCTGGCTGATGAAAGACATCAGAACAGTTTGGAATGAGGGAGGAGAGCTTCTCAAGTACAACACAAATGGAGACCAAGTGTTTGTAATTTACAACTCTACCTTGCATGGAGATTGTTGCTTAGAGAGCAAATTTGATTTTGAAGGTATTTTCCCTCAGTGTTCTACAATTTGCTGTTGCATTAAATTTTCCACTCTTTCTTGATTCAAGACTTGATGTGTGACCACACATGAATACGGTTTAGATCAGCCAAACTTTATCATCTACAGAACAATTTGTGTTCTAAGATTGGTCATAGGATCTGATTATTCTATTTTGCAGGAGCACAACTTTTATTTTTGAGAAGACAAAGTGGTGGGGCTCTTTTGTTTTGCTTAAAAGAAGTAGAAGTGAGAAGGACATTTTCTGAACACGTAATTCTTGAATAGCAAGTGTGATACCAACCATAGTTTCAGGCAGATTATAATTTTATTAATCTTTAATAATTGTGTTTTGATCTGTAAAATTACTGGTTAGGGGTAATTTTGCAATTTAGAAAAAAGAGATACACAGTTCTTCAAGTGAATAAACAAATTCCTAGGGGCTAGCAGTTGGTGGTTGATGGATTGATCTGAGCAGAGTTTATGGTACCTGCATTTTGAGTATATATTTTGGTATAGTGTCAGGCATACAATGAAAAAAGTACTGCTTTCTTCAGTCAGAACTCCAATATTTCAAACAATTTAATCATTGTAAGCAAGAAGTGTTATCTTGTATTTTTAAGTGCACATAATAGCCAAAAAATATAAAGCATTTAAATAACAGAATTTCAAAGTTTCACGGATTTAAAAATTAATCTATTTCTCTGTTTACAGCTTCAAAAAATAATTAGGGCGATTTGCTAATGATTTTCTAATAACTAATTTTCTTAAGATTTTCTGTGACATCCGTTAAACAAACTGGTAATACCTAGACAGTAATTACTGATGAATATAGTCTGTTTTTTCTTAGTGATAATTTTTTTTTTTTTTT
>VZRO01001918.1:651669-669171 GCA_013397915.1 Daphoenositta chrysoptera
TTTTTTTTAATGTTGAGAATTAAGCATTGGTACCAGGTATTCCTACTGCAATGAGTATTTCTCAAAAAGATTTTCAGAAGTTAAAGTGGAAAGTGGATTTGCAGTGACTGGATGACTAATTATGTCCCCATTTATTTGTACAGTAGGATAATAAATGTAATATTGTATCTTAAAGCATATTCAAGAAATTGGGCAAGGGGAAGGCAGGAGATCAGCATGGCTGAGTTGGGACCTGCTGCTCAAATAAGAGTAAAAGAAGCAAATGCACAGGCAATTGAAAATAGGAGGGGTGGCTTGGGAAGAGTAGAGATGAAGTTGAATTCTGTAGGGATGGGGTAAGGAAGGCACAGGCGAAGCTGAAGCTGAACTTGGCAAAAGATGTAAAGAATAACAGGTATGTTAGCCAGAAAAGGAAGGTCAAAGATGGTGACACCCCTGATAAACCAGGCTGGAAAACTGGAAACAACAGGTTAAGAGAATGTTTAATTTTTTGCTCACTCTTCAGTGGCAACCTCTCTTCCCACATCTCTCGAGTGCACGGACAGCAGGATGTGGATTGGAGGAGCAAAATCCCTCCCACTGCAAGCAAAGATCAGGTTCATGGCCACCTGTGGAAGCTGAATGTACAGAATTCTGTGTGACCCAATGAAATACATACCAGAACCCTGTGGGAAGTGGCTGATGAAGTTGCCAAGCCACTCTCCATGATATTTGAAAGCTCATGAGTCAGTTGACATCCCAGCTGACTGGAAAAGGGAAACATAACCATCTTTAGAAACTGTAGAAAGCAGGACTGTGGGAACTACTTACTTGTCAGCTTCATCTCTGTGCCCGGGAGGATCATGGAACAGATCCTGCCAGAAGCTGTGTTAGAGCACGTGGAGGACCCGGAGGTGATTTGGGACAGCCAGCACAGCTTCACCAAGGGCAAGTCCTGCCTGAGCAATGCATCAGCCTTCTATGAAAGAGTGACTGCATCAGTGGACAAAGGAAGTGCTAAAGATATTGCTTATCTGGACTTCTGTAAAGCCTTTGACACAGTCCCACACAACCTCCTTCTCTCTAAATTGGAAAAAGATGGATTTGATGAGTGAACTATCAGATGGATAAGTGCTTGGATGGTCACATCCATGGAGTAGTGGTCAACACACCTCAGAGTTCTGATGGACCAAAAACTGTTGTATCTCTGGGATCCATATTGGTACAAATATTATTTAATATACTCAGTAAAGACATAGATGAAGGGATTGACTGCACCCTCAGCAAATTTGCAGATGGTACCAAGCTGAGTGGTGCAATTGACACAGCTGAAGGATGGGATGCCATCCAGAGGGACAAGGTTGAGAAGTGGGCCAAAAGGAACCTCATGAGGGTCAACAAGATCAAATGCAAGATGCTGCACCTGGGCTGGGGCAACCCCCGGTATCAGCACAGGCAGGGGATGAACAGATCAGAGCAGCTCTGCTGAGAAGGACTTGGGGGTGCTGCGGGTGAGAGGCTGGACATGACCCAGCCATGGGCACTCCCAGCCCAGAAAGCCAAACGTGTCCTGGGCTGCATCCAGAGCAGCGTGGGCAGCAGGGCCAGGGAGGGGATTCTGCCTCTCTGCTCTGCTCTGCTGAGACCCCTCCTGCAGGGCTGCATCCAGCTCTGGGCTCCCAGCAGCAGTAATACTTGGTCGTAAGAACAAGTTCAGAGGAGGGCCACCAAGATTATTAGAAATATGGAGCCCCTCTCCTAGGAGAAAAGGCTGAGAGAATTAAGATTGTTAAGCATGGGAAAGAGAAGGCTTCATGGTGACCTAATTGCAGAGTTCCAGTACCTGAAGGGAACCTACAGGTAAGACAGAGAGGGACTTCTTACAAGAGCATGCAGTGATAGGACAGGGCAGGAATGGACTCAAACTGAAAGAAGGTAGGTTTAGAGCAGATATTAGGAGAAAGTTCTCTGCCATGAGGATGGTTAGTCACCAGAACAGGTTGCCCAGAGAGATTGTGGATGCCCCATCACTGGAGGTATTGCACACAGAACTACAGCCTAGATAGAGCTCTGAGCAACCTGTTGTAGTGGGAGATGTCCCTGCCAATGGCAAGGGGTTGGAAATCAGATGATCTTTGTAGCTGAGGTCAACAATCAATATTTGAAATGTCATATTGAAACATCGTAAAAGTAGAAAGCAAATAATGACTTTTTTTATACTTTTACGTGTTGTGTATTTTTCACCATTTTTGTCTCCTTCTAAAATAAACACCTCTTTTCAATGACAGGTTGGCTGTTGTGTCTCTACAGGTGATGTGAATTTTCCACTTTTTGTGCAAGATAATCTATAAACTTAGTAGCAATCAAATGAAATATATTTCTAAACAGAAGAAGGAAACGGTATATGATGTTTGGTGAGACAGTGGTATATGACATTCAGTGTTTGCATCTGTGTAGTACTATTGTATTGTTCTAGAGGACTGCATGAGATTTTAATACAAAAGATAATCATAAAAGTTGGAATGATGTTGCTGTGCTGCCCTAGACCTTTTGCCTGCATCAAATATGAGAAGTCTGTGTACCTCCTGTAGATTAAATGGTAGGTATTCAGAGTGCAGATTACTCAATATTTGTACTGTTGGTAAACTTAGCATCAGAATGTCTAGCCAGGTAAAAAATTCATTTGATATTTTAAGTTTGAATTGTGGATATTTTAATGCTGATGACAATCTGAAGTATTTATAAGAGATTTTGTTCTTTCTTTTACAGCTATAAATATTTTCCTTTTGAAAGGAAATTATTTGTATTTATGTACATATATATACTTCTTTACGTATCCGTAGAAGTGTGTGTGTATGTAAGCAGCTATATATATTTATCTGAGACAAGGGTAGTTTTATTAGATTAAGAATTTCTCTTTCCTGTAATAGATGCCAATATTCAAAAGGAAACATCTGTTGTTAACAAGTACTGTTTCTAGTATTATGAACTCTCATCTAAAATTAAACCTATTAATTGCATCATAAAAACCCTAAATTAAGACTCCTCTGAATAAACTGAAATAATGACAGGACCAAATTACATCAATTCTGATGTGCTATATTTTCTTTCCTGATACCTTAATATGTTCCTTTTTTAAAAATTTATTCTTATTCTGTACAGGAAATTTTATTTTGCTTGCTTTTGAAATAAAAGATAATTTTTTCTACCTGAAATACACAAATAATGATTCCTTTAAAATTCATCCTATGACAGAAAAGTTGAATATCTAGAATCTGTAATTTTTGTTTAACATGTCAGATTTAGAGTTGTGTATTTCTTACACACACTTTTCCTGCATTTGCACTTGTAGAAATGTGAAAGATTTGCATAAAGCCTCTGAGAAAAAGACAGATCTTTGTGTAACACTTCACTTGAAAGATCAGAAGGTATTTGAAAGCACAGATTTTTAAACTAGGCAAAGCAGCCATTCTTGAGCGATAAAACAATGTTATTGACCTCTTCAGGCAGCTTCAAAATGGAGAAATGTCACCCTAATTTCCCTCCCTGGGTGCGTCTTTCATATGTACGGCCCTTTCTATCACTTACCTTCAAAACCGTTGTCATGAAACCTTTCCATTGTTCCCAAGAATAACTCCGGTTTCCATTTAATGCTATTTTTTGTCTTTTATCTCTGTGAATCTTCTTCATCCCAAGGAGGCATCAGGTACATCTCTTGAAGTGAAATAGGCCATTAAATATCTCCCCAGGACAGAATACTTGTTCTTTATTAAGTCCATAAAAAAGTCATAAAATAAAGATGTGGAAGACTACTTTTTTCTTGATAGGTCAGGGCGACCATCAAAGCAGCAGACATTGTATCTAACATCTCTCTTCCCTGGGGTGCATTCCTGAACATTCTACAAAGTCATAATACTACAGGAGAAAGAATTCTGGCCTCATTTGGGAAATTTTGAAGACGCTAAACAGAATCATTTGGTGTTATGTGGATATTTTGACATCCAGATATACAATAACACAGTCTGTTATTTTTTTTTAAGTACTTTAAAACTAAATCCATCTGTTGCACTTTTTCTAAATATTCTTTAAGATATATATTTAAATCAATATTATGTATACTTATACAGATGTATGGTTAATTAAATCACCTGTGACATGAAAACATTAATTTTTTAATGAAAATATATAATAGAATTTTCAAATAATTATTAAAATTGATTAGACACAAAAAATTATATCTGTCTGGAACCAAATTTAATAATGTCATTACATGATATATATACTCATGCTTTAGATGATAAAAAGCTAGAAAAAGGTAGCTGTTTGACATTTGTACAGTTTCATCTCTTTGTAGTCTCCTAATGGAAATTTAACCTTCTGGGTTATACCAGTAATTCTTAAACTAAAGTGTCGAAATTCTAGTTCTCAGCTAAAAAATCAGAACATAATTTTGAAGTGGGCTGTAACAGTAATAAAAGCACATACAGAACTAGAAAACTCATGAGAATGGAAATCCTCCCCTCCTTTTATGCATGGGAAACTTATGAGAAGTAGGGAGAATGGAGAAGGAGTATGGGTAGGCAAGAGAAAAGATTGGCTAAACATTGAAGAAATGATATGTAATAGAATAAAACCATGGGGCAGATAGTTGTGAATTATATTTGATTCTACAGACCCTTAGATGGAAATAAGAGCTCAGTATTAACTGACTATATGCATTTATTTTTAGTAAAACTCATAAGAGAAAGGGAGGGAGAACTTAAGGGTTTAGTTCTGTATAAATCTAGAGTACACAGTAGATGATAGAGATGATAGTACCACAGTGATAATGCAAATGGAACTATTTTCATTACATTTATCAAAGAAACCTTGGAAAGGTGGTAAGAATCTAACAGGCTGCACAGCTGCAGAAGGTGATTATATACCCATTTTCATGAGGAACCAAGCAGCCAGGAAAATACAAAACTGGCAGAGAGGAAAAGGATGTTGATAACAGAGCTGTATTTTGTTATGATACATTTTGAATGGCAATGAACCTGAGAGCAAACTTGACAGAAAATTGCGCAGAATCCCTAAACTGAGTTGCCCTTAGGGCATACAAAATTGAATGATGCATAACAGTATCTGTAGTGCAATGACTACGCAGTATGCTTGATGAGTGACAGGTATATTACAGACATTAATTAAGTTAACAGGAGTGGAATCTTGCCAGCTACTGAGCATTTCATATGGCCTAATAGCAACAAATCCCTCTCACTCACTTTTTGACAACAACAACAGGAAAGTTCAAGATGTGTTTCTAGCGTCATCACAGGCACCAATTAGCTGTTCATGGTGTCTGTTTTTCTGCAGTTTTCAAGAACAATTGCATCATTAGAGCATTTAAAATGCAGTGTCAACAGGAAATAGAACAATAGCTGCAAGCAAAAAAAATTACAAACCACAGAGCCGTGATGTTTTGGGATTTTTTTCCTGAGTGTGATCTGTCTTGGACAGGATTTTTGTTTTTTTTCTTTTTTTCTTCACTGCAAAGAGGAAATGGAAAATAATTTAAGGCAGAAGAAAACCAGATTTAGGAGAGCTTCTGTAAGCAGTCTGAGATGTCCATTGTAATTTTCTTAGTGCTACTCAGTTTTTCTGCTTTTAATATTTTTTTAAAAAATTAGACCCTCCTAAATTCTCTTGACGAAACTTATGAAGAGTATAGAGTCTCACAAAAACACAGTGAAGCAGCAGTTATTCTGTTCCATTTGCAGATGACTGGGACACAGCAGGAGGTGTCTCTTTTAGGGTGTTTCAAACATCTGAAACTATATATTTTTTTTCCAGCAACCTTGTCAGTGTAAAAGCCCTAAAATTCTCATTTAGATTAGATTAACAACTCAACTCTCTCATTTTCTAGGTTATAAGGGCAGACAGTTTTGTCTAAGGCTTTAATCCAATTCTCTTATCTTCCTAGTTCAAGTTCCTTTGTTCTGTATAGGGTCAAATAGTATTGAACATGAAAATGGTGAATCCTCAGCAGCTCTCAATTACATTTATGAGACAAACCTATCTTTCATTGTTGCAAATGAAAGACACTTAGGTTAAAAGGTACAAGAAATGAGACAACTATAGGGTGGCACACTGTGTCAGGTTTTATCAATGTGAGGACTTTGTAAACCATCAGGTTCATCTAGACTATCATATTTAATGTCTGTTGTGGCACCTTCATCTATTTAATCCTTACATGAACGCAGGCACAGAAGTTCACCCTTTCATTACCTGAAGTATGGTAAAGATCCTTCCTCTGGTTTGGTGCTATACTGGTACATTGTATTGTAACAATATTTTATTGTATTGAAACTTTATTTCTTGAGTAACAAACTACAGTCAATCATTATTCCCTTATTACCTCTCCTTTCTACTCAGAAATTAAATACATTTTTTCATATCACCCTTCTGTTTCATATTTTTCAAGAGGAATAATAGCAGAATCCTCTACAGGAAATTTTTGTATGAGGACTGTATAAAAGAATTTCTCCTTACTCAAAAGTTCTTTAGTACCTTTGATTACACCTACCACCTTTTTATTCTTCTGTATTTTGTTCAGTAGCAGGGAGTACAATACTCAGTTCAGAATACAATAAAATTGTCGTGCATTTGGTCTGCCATCACTTAACTCTGAGCTCACTTTCAAAAGCTGTTTCTAAAATTCTCTCTGTGTTATTATCTGTCTTATAAAATCCGTGATTGTGGATGTACACTTCCATTAACTTCTCCCAGATCTTTTTTGGTGTGTACTGACTGAATTTCTCTAGTATTTTTTTTCACTGTGTCACAGATGAATGATCATAGTGAAGCCCAATATCAGATAATTTTTTCTGGCTTAGTTGTTTCAGTTTATTTTACCCTCTATTTGTATCACCAGCCTCTTGAATGGCTTCTTTCCACTCTCTTTCCCCAGTCCTATAAAAATACCACAGAAAAAGTTAAATCACAATACAAACACTCTCAACTTTTTATGGCCAGTCTACTCTTCTGAAGCTGACCCAGTCCATGCAAAATGCAATTCTTGGCCTGACTAAAGCATACCACCACATAAAAAAAATTCAGATCATTACTGTATTTTTAGACCCCTGTTGAATGCAGCACTTACTGGGGAAAAGACATAACAACCTTTTAGTGCTGTCATAAGAGGATATATAGTCCACTCCAGTTGAAAAGCTGAGCCGCTATTATGTCAAGAAACTAATGTAAAACACAGGGTATTTTCAAGTGAAATGTATTTTAAACATTCTGAGGATCTATTTCTGCAACTGAAATACCAAACAGCACACAAGGCAGCATTTAAAAAACAAATTTCATCTGTAGTGCAACATAGAGGCTGCTGCCTCTATTTTCTATAATTTATTTAATCCCTCATGAGTTCTGGATTAAATTACAGATAAATACATCCTGTGAATCTATCAGGGAAACATTATCTTCTCTTTGTTGTGTTCTCTTTGGATTTCTGTGAACTATCTACAGTATATTCCAGAGGGTGGACATGTCCTTGGGGAACAGACTGCAGGATTTTTTATACGATTTTCCTACCATGGAAATAGAAAAACCTCCGTATTCTAATCTGAATGGCATAAAAAAAAATGAGGTACAGTTGATTGCCTGTGTAGAAAATGAGGGTAGATAAGTAAGCTGGAGTAAGTTAGAAGGGAAATATTAAAACTATAGCTGTATTATTATTTCATGATTCATAATTTAATGATACATTCTCTTATTTTGTGCTCTTCAGGGCAGAAACTTGTTACATTCCACTCACACGTGAAGTTTGAAATAACATATTTTTGGAAGTGTAGGACACTAAATGCTAAAATGCTTAATTGCTGCAAGAATATATCATCACAAGCCATATGTGTTATCAGGGTAAGGAAATAGACATTCTAGAGATTTGAACAAGAAAATAAAAAAGCAATCAAAGAATAATGAGAGACTCATTAAGGTGTATTGTATCCAGGAAAATAGTAATGGGAGTGTAGACATATCAGCAATTAAGTTGGACTGATGGCATCTACTTAATTGTGACCATCCAGCCAAAAACATTAATTCCTGTAGGGATTTTGGCAATAAGGTTTATGGTCATGAAAAAATCTTACACATCCATGTAGATGATCGTGATCACTTAATAAATAGTGATGAGTACTTTCAGCAGTAATTTAAGGTGTAAAGGAATTACCTAAGCAACAAATTCTGATGTGAAAAGAAATGGATTTTGCCTTTGGTAAGGCGTCTCTACATCCAAGTGTTTGAAATACAAAGCATATAACTGACCAAAGGACATTGTGACCAGCAAGCATCCTTCAGTTATTCCTGTCATAAAATGAAAACTATGTAGTATACATTCCAGCTGTATTTTCAGTAATACATGATATTCTATTAAAATGTAACAGGATTTGGGTTGTTCTTTATTGGTCTCAGGCAATAATGTGATTAAGTGAGACTAGTAGTGACTCACTGCTCTTTCAAAATATCAAGTTGTGAAATGAAAATGTTAGAAGTTCTCTGCAAGACAATATTCCCACAAAAGAAAAATAAATCTTCAAATGGGTTAATCTGGCCTATGTATGTGATTTGCTAACAGAAAACATAGGTGTGTATGCTTCTTTCAGCTCAGTTAGGGTGCTTTTGATTGCAATCCTAGTTCATTTGTTCACTTTTAGCCTTCTTAAGGTAGAAACATGGTTTCAAAGGCCGTCTCATAAGGGTTATTTGCCCATAAACAGATACCTGGTATCCTATGAATCTTCCCCACTAACAGGATTTTGTAGAGGAAAAACTCAACAGAAAAGTTTTCTCAACAGAAAAGTTTTCTTTGCAATGAAATTATTGGAAAAACTTTGAAACTTACCTATACTCTGTTGGCATCAGTACCTCTAATTTTCCAAGACAATTATATTTAAAGAAGTTCATTACTGGCTATAAATGTGTGTTATATTTATGCCTTAATTCAGAGGCTTAGAAGAGGTTTTGTCTGGTTAGTTCGGGTGGTTTTTTTGTTGTTTTTCTCTTTTGCTTGTTTGCTTTTCCTGAGACTGACATTTCTGATCTGACACTTGTCAATTCTGTAAAGTCCATAGACTCTGATATTAGTTTTAAAAGTACTGTCAAACAGACTAATATTTAATTAGATAGCAAGAACATGGAATTCGAGCATATGATATGAGTGCTGTAACAATAATTCTTTTTCCTTACTGATGTAGAGAATACAGAGGTGCAAGTGTGGTTAAACTAACTAACAGCATTTTTACCAAGAAAATAGATTTAGATTTTAATTTCTAAAATATAGTTCATGTCCGGAAGTTTTGGCACTGCTCCTACTGAATCATTCCAGGATTTTTTCAGTTTCACTGTTCAAAGTGGGGGGAAATTGTTTGAAAGCCTGGTGTCCTCATCAATTCTGCAGTCTTCAGGGGCATTCTGGTGGTCTGCCGTTTATTACGGCTTGCACATATTTCAGGGTATGAATATGTGTGAACTCCTTCTGTCCTATTCCAAAATGTTTTCTGGGGGATATTTTAATCTTATTACTATATATTTCACTATATTAGTAGAAAACATGGGAAAGACTGTAAAAAACTGTAAATGTATGTAACACTTTAAAAATTAGCTGCCACGTTTGCCCTTCTCTATAAGAGTAAGGCTCAGCTAAAGAGAAAGAGTAGAAAGAGATGTGACTTGAAAGAGGGTTTTTTGGAAAAAAAAAAGTACAAAAAGCTGAAAATAATGGATAGCCCACATGGATATTCTTTGGAGTAGCACAGTGCTCTGAAAGCTAATGAGGAGAGATTTGCACATATCTGCAAAAAGCCCTATAACTATTCTCTTAGAGCACGCTTACCAATTTGTTCACATTGAATGTCTGGACAAGTGAGTTTTGAGCTTGTTTGTAATATAGAATTGAGAGGCTTTTGTGTGATTATCAGCAAAATATTAAATTTAAGTAATAAAAAATCATATTTTTTAAACCAAGATCTGCTTTAAAAATAATTCCCTTTCATTTAACATGTCCAATTTTGACAATTACTTTTGGACTGACCTGACTTGTTACTACCAGGGAAATTCAGAATCTCATTTATGTATGGAATACTTCTCAGATTTCTGTTATGTTCTCAAGTTTACGTATTGTATTGAGAGGAATGTGTATTATTTTTAGTCTTTCAAACTAATTGAAAAGACAAATTTTTATACTGTATTTCAGTCCTGCTTTTGCTGACAGGTTTTAGGTGGGCAGTCACCCGGTGCTGCTCAGGGTCTTCAAGTTGAGCCCAAGTGAGGAGGCATTTAAAGCATTATATTATATTTTAAAGGGGACATTTTGAAGATGGAATTATGTGCAGTATATCACCTTGGATTACTTTCCTCTTAAACAATTTTAATTACACTTTTAACTCTGATGGTATTCTATTTATCAGAATTGAGTAACTCAATTAAAAACAGTTTTTGATTCCAGAATTTAGAACCCCTTATTTCTAGGTATTGTGCTTAGAACTTTAACACAGTTTCCAATGCTGCTTTGAAAGCTAGGTTTTAAATGCAATTATTTTTCATAGTATTGTGATGCCTTGAGTGGCTACCTAGAAACGGAGGCTAAACAAGAATAAGGCAATAAAGGTAGGAATTTATTTGGAAGACCTTCAAAGGTACACCCTGGGAGCCAAAAGTCTACATCTAAAAATGGGCCCCAAGATGGACGACGAGTCACAAGTTCCCCACGCCTTTATAGGTTTGGTTCATTTGCATATCAGCATAAATTAACCAACTAAAACTTTAGCTAATGATGTAATTTCCCCTCAGCTTGCCCCCTTTAGAGGCTTTTGGGCCTAGGACAGTCTGGGTGTCCTTGGAGAGCAAACCTAGAGAGGTTTTGTTATGTCTATTTTAGCATGAGAGAACAGCAGCTAACAGGCTACAAGGCACTTCAGAGTTACACACCAAGCAACGCAGGACTTGAAAAATGTAAGAGTTGAAACCTAAGGCATCAGTGGATTTGGGAAGTGGATGTACTTCAAATACGGAATGTTATAGATGTTGGTGGTGTTACAAAGTACGGCCTTCATATACACCAGTGGGTTTTATTTTTCATTGTAAACTGTGTACCATTCTTTGGAAATGAACTGTGCATTCCAGTTCATGTCGTTAAAAGGTCTGGCCTTTTTATCATATCTCTTTTTATACAAGAAGTCTTAGGCAGTGTGAATGGTTCTACTTGATGCACTGAATTTCCTCTTCTGATTCTAAACCAGGATGACTCTGTGGACTTAAGGTCTTGGCAAAAAAGTATCCAATTACTTTACCAGTTTTTGTTAGTACAAATATAGATGTTTGGAACTTAGATCCTTAATGAAAGGAGGAGTTTCTGTAAGGGAAAACAGCTGGGAAATCAACTGATAAATTACAAAGTAAGGCCACATATAGAGGGTAGGATTTTCTCCAGAGTCTAGTCTCCAGAGCTAGTTCAGGTAAAATTTTTTAGCAGTAAGTACTGTTGAATTAAGCAATAGTAAGTAAGACCTAATGATCTATATTAAAAATAATACCATTCATGTGTTACCCCACTCTAGTGAAATATAATTATTATTTACTTAATCTTTGGATCTTGGAAAAATCCTGAAAAAAATCTACAGGTAAACTTATCTTAAAAAAGTCTACAGGTTACTCTTACATAAACTTACCATATTTCTTCCTTTTACATAATGTTCCAGGAAAAATAGAGTATAATTTGTTGAGAAAATAAACACATTTTACTAAGAAGTAAAAAAAAAAAAAAAAATACAAACCCTTCTTAACCTACAGTAAGACATTTCTAGAAATAATCCATACACATTTTGTATACAATGCACTAAGATGATATTGATCTGTTAGAAACATTGAATCATTTGGGTTGGTAAAGATCCTTAAGATCTCTGAGTCCAATCATTAACTCAACACTACAGAGTCCACCACTCAACCATGTCCCTAAGTGTCATGTTAAATGTTACGTTTTTGCTGATCTGGACTTTAATTATGTGCCAGAAACTGGTTCCTGGACCATAAATGGTCATATGCTAAAAAAGCTGTTATACAGCAAGCAAAGCACTGGAACTGAAACTCCATTGCTAGAGTAAACACAATGGAATAAATATTTCCTAAATATTTTAATTTTTGCCACATGTACAAGTACATTTGTACACTTTTTAAATTTTATCAGAGATTAATTTAACACACTAAATCAATAAAGGCTATATCAGAATGTAGAACACTGAAATGCTCACATTTAATAGGAATATTCTATGGTTTTTATTGGTTGCTTTATATGGCAGTAAAAATTTATGGTAAGAGCCTAACAGCCAAGATGGGACCTCAAAACTGGACAATGTTTTTGTAGACTGAAGTGAGCCTGTATTCTGTGAAGCTACATCATGGTTACAGTCATTCTGAAGGTGAAAACACTAGATCAGGTGTTGATTGCCTTCAATATCTGGTATAAAATTCAACTCTTCAAAACTGCATTTCTTCAGCTTAGAACTTAATAAAATTCTTTATTTATGATTTGGAGGATATTTACAAACATCTGAGGGAAACATGAGGCTTGCAATATTAAAAGACACTAACTGCAGTCTTCTGTTACTCTATTTGGAGGGTTTGCTGTCATTTTCATAAAAATGTTGACTATAAATTGAGTACAATCTTAAAAAGGCTTTAGATAAATACTGTAATGCAGAAAACGGTAAAAGTACTTGACAGAAAAGTAAATGATTTAAAGATTAAATATTTTCCAAATTGCCAGAGTGGAGCAATAAAAGAGCTGAAACCAAACCTTTCCAATAAAGGTTTGCAAAAATGATGTGTAGAAATATGTGTCCAGAAGGAGACAACTTTTGTTGTTGTTGTTTCTGTGGTTGGTTGGCGTTTTTTAATTGTTGTTTTTGGGTTTTTTTGAGGCAGAGAATGGTTTTGATGCAATTTTTAAACAGACATATTTCAAAGTGCTCATCTTTTGTTTTCTGTTGAACAATAATGCAAAATCAGGGATACAAATATTTCCTATATGTGTTTTTTATTGGGTCAGGTAAGTTAGTCAGGAGGTTATTGAGTAATATTTCTACAAAACTAAGTAACCATGAATGAACATAGATACCTTTTGTCTACAGAAACAATTGTTTGCAACACAGGGGTATGCCAGTAGTGTTGTATAATGTTTTTTCTTCTACTTACTTCAGTGGGCTCAGAGGCGATTTGGGCAGTGAACTTAACACTGTCTCAAAAAGATTCTGAGTCTTCAGAAGAAACATGCATGAAATGGAGCCAGCAATATGCGCTGCATCCCAGAAACTGGACTGTGAAATATTTGGAGAAGAGTTGATGCATCAGATGGGAATGAACCATCTAGGAAATAACACTTGCTGTGCAAAATGACTCTTACATCTTCAGCTATAAACAGTCTAAGTCAGTGATAAGTGTAAAATACAGTGTCCATAACTCTTAACTATATATTAGCTCAGGTAATATGTGGGCCTAAATCATTCTAAGGACAATGTTGGCTTTAATTCAATCATAGATTTGGCTGAAAGTTTTTTACTATTACTATGCTCATCTGCACAGGGATTTCAGGTGGTTAAATAGCTATGACCTGAAAATTTCAGTAACTGTTTCCTGCTAGCCTTTAAATAGAAAGCGCTGTTCCCAATATGAGAAAAACACATGAACTTTTAATTACATCTTCATTTTAGAAATTAATTATGGAGATGCCCTTGCATCCAATTTGCACAACGATCATTTACTTTATTTAGGTTAAAGCATTTTTAGAATAGCTTACTTTGAAAAAAATCATTGTATTACTCTTCATGATATATTTATGCTGTGGGTTGCACATGTAACTTTTACAGTCTCGGTTTGGGTTTTCTTAACCAAGATTTTTTTCCCCTCCCTTCCCCCTTACTGAGAAAACAAATGTGATTGTTGTTGGCAAGATGAGGCACCAAATTTTGTTCTAGAATTGACACCCCTCCTCCCTGAAAATAGTGACTGATAATAGTACATGGCAAATATTTACTCCCACAGAATCCATTATTCTACATGACTGTGATTGTGTCTGTGACATGTAAAGCTCTGAGAAGAAGAGTTTGGAGAACTGAAATGGAACAGGAATTTAATAAAGTACTTGGGAACTGTGACAAAGTTGCATCGAGTATTTGAGTGCAGTTTCATAACTGCATTTTGTGACTAATTAAATGTAGTTAGATTTTGCTTTGCCAGTTTTGTTGAATCATAAACAGCAGTTCACTAGTAGGCACAATGGACCAGTTTTCAAAATTATCTAAAGTACACATACAAAAGTGCTCTTAAGAGTGAAGACGGCAATGTGTTTCCCATTATAACAGCACTTTGTATTGCCATACTACATTCCATCAGCAGATATCACTATGCTTTGAAGCTACTAATGACCTGAGTCCCTTAGAGAAGAAATGTTGCTATTCCTGTTTCAGAACACATGAAAGAGGGAATAAATGTAGCAGAAGCCCTCCAGTGACAGCATAGGTGTTGGAGATGTACATCACTTTGGAAGGAAAGTATGTGATTTGAAGCACTTTTCTTTTTATTGATACTTATATTCACCAGTTTTATTATTGCCATTTAGCTGGACACACCAGGGAAATTACTTATTCAAAGTTGTTTCAACTTTAGAACAAATTATCTCTGCAGGTGCACTTTACCAAACTAGCAAGTTTCCCTTTCCTGACTTACTCTATTCACAGTTCTGCTAAACTTTGTAACCCTTTCAAGAAAATTGTTTCCAAGCTGCATTTCTGCCTCAGCAAGCTTGGAAGCTGGTAAGCTTTCCCATCTGCATTATGCTGTATGCAGTATGTTGTATAGCATCAGCGAAGGTGGAAATAGTTTTCCCCCCACTGCCTCACAAAATCATTACCGAATTTAAATCAATCTTCTCAACATTCCTTCCACAATAATTTGGATTTTTTTTCTGATGCTAGCATGTTCAGATAGCTGTTCTGCTGAGCACTGATAATGATTTAATACTTTAAAATCCCTATAATAATGGCAGCATGCATTTTTTTTCTGTACCTTTGAGAATGGACAGTGAAATTACCACTTACCTGAAACCTTCTTCCTACTCATAACTGTACCCTTAAAGAGTAAAGTGGACCCCAGCCACCAACCCTGATACCAAGGCAAAGTCTTCTTTAGAAGTTGAAAGGACAATCTGGGAACCATCTTTGTTCCTTATCCCCTTTTCATTCACCCAGCTAATGAAGGAAAAGGCAAGCATAGCTTTACAATTAAAAGAGGAGTGTATATAAAAGAGTTGTAAGGAATGAGTCTGCAGGAATGGGAGACAAGGGGAAGACAGGGCTAGAAAAATTCAGTATGGACCTGAAGACAGTGTAGTGCTACAAATATGTGATGCATAGCCTGTTGGATTGGCAGAAGGGGTGTCCTAATTTATGAATGTTGGAGTGCTACCAAAGCACTTTAGTGATTCAGGTCTTCATACACAGTGATTGCACGATGTACTACATCACTGCAGCTTGTTTCTCTTTTTTTCTTCATTCTTAATATTCAAGAAACTTGACTTCCTACATTCCCCAAAATATCTGATTCCTTGATATGGCAAATGTCCTTTCTAATATGATAAGTGCAATGCTCTACCTGTCTCACTGAAATTGTAAGTGGATTTCTATCTAAAATAGAACTATTACAACAGCATCTGTAGCTACTAAATGGTGTTTTAAGCATGATCTATTTCAACTTTTTTTTCCTGAAAATTAGTATTAACCAGTTAATTGATTTGTAATGAATGATACTGCTGATCATGTGGTATACAGTAAGTTTTATAAGGAACTAGAAAGTCTTTTTATCACCAAGCTGTTTGAATGTTCCTCCTTACATATCAAAATGTGGAACCCCTTTACAGTTTCACCTGAAAACCAAATCAATTTGGTATAGATTCTTTTTTTTTCCCCCCAGACAATCTGAGTAAGGATATATGGATTCCTTAAGGGAAAGCTTGTTCAAACCCAAGGTTTTCCATACATTAGGGTATATATCTTCTGATGTTCAGAGTGAATGTGTTCAGAGAGACATTAAAAGAGAATATTGATGGATATTTCAGTCAGGAAAAAGGCTGGGGTAAAAATTAAAGAGGATCTCTATCTGTTAATTCACAGTAGAATTATTGCTTTTGCTAGGGAGTATTATATTACCAAAAAAAGGTATATTACATCAATAACCCTAAGATGACTTTTGTATGCTGAAAAAAAATTCAGTATTTTGCTTTCATATACTACATGGGTGACATATCGATTAGGGCTAAAAAGATGATTGATTTGGGGAAATGATGGAAACATGTATTTTGACAGTTTAAATTTGCATTAGGTATGCTACTTTAGTTCAAGCAAATACTTCCCACTGTTGTGGATTAGAAGGGTGTTAAAAATTTATCATATCAGGGATATAAATTTGGCAACTAATAACAAAAAAAAAATCTTCACAGTGTCATATTTCCGTGAAATACTAAAGGTGATCAGGAGAATATGAACATACTCAATTGCTTGTTTGAGGCAGTTTTTGTTTGACCTTATGTTTGTATGTTACATGCTTTCTCAATAAATCTAGTCAAATTTTATAAAAATACAGTCATATAAACACGCAGCTGCATAAAACTATCACAGAATGACTATCTAACAGAATGATTAAGTGTTCTGATATGTCAAAGGAGATCTATGGTGTGCTGGAAAGGAATGGAGTTAAAAATGAAATTTGCAAATATTGTGACAGTCTGACTGTAAATCAGATAGTTACTTTCACAGCAAGTATGAGTAAGTTCTCGGGAGATGGAATTATTGGTGCCAGGAAACGTTATTCATTATCTTCCATGGTCATCTTTACCTTGCAGTACTCGCAAGGCCATTATTATTTTTTAAGTTTCTTTTCCAATTGTATTCCGAACTTGCTTAAGGAAAATTTCAGGACTACTTCTGTGGCATTAAATTCATGTGTGATAATGAATGGTTTGGGTTCTGCATGTTTGTACAATAAATCAAAGGATACTAATAGACAGTAATTTGGTCATGTAATTAGCTCATACAGATGGATGACTATGCAGTCAGATATGTTGCATCCAGAAGCCATTGATTTGTAGGACAATAGATGTTAGAAATGAATATAAAACAAAAAAATTTCTATTGAATTAAGTCTAGAGGAGTCAGTGACATTATCTTAATAACTGACACTGTATGTACAAGGTGTCACTAATATGATCAACAGAAGACTTTCCACTGAATAATTGAAAATGTTCCTTCTATACCAGAAGTAAAAGGTCTGCCTTAGACTTGGAGACACCAAGCTAGCTTATTTGGAAAATCATTCAAGAGAAATTTCAATTATTTTTATTACTTTTTTCTTTAATCTCCTTACTCACTTCATTTACATGTCTCTGTTTCTTCAAGGTATGTTTTTTTTTTTTTTTTTCATTCTTACTAGGTGCTT
>VZRO01001918.1:669639-690995 GCA_013397915.1 Daphoenositta chrysoptera
TCTCCCGGGCCGGCCAAGGGCGGCAGGGACTCCGCAGTCACGGCAGACGCCGCGGTCTCGTGCGGCGAAAACGGGACGGGCGGTGGGGGCAGCCGGGCTTCCCCCCTGCAGCTGCTGTGAAACGCAGCAGGGGAAAAAAAACGCACGGCCCCGGTGTGGGAAAAAACCAGATTCCCAGCCAAAAGCTCACCCAGCCAGACGGAGAAGGCAGATCACGGTGGGATCCCCTGCGGTCGCCAGTCCGAGCCCAGAAAAGCACCTCCTTTCCTCCCGGCGTCCCACGAACAGTGTCCGTCCCAACGAGGTCACCACACCCAGCCATAGTCTTTGTCTTTTACCACAAGCTTAATAGTTCTGAGCACCTAGCCATTTGTCTCTTAGTAACAGGGATGGAGAAAAAATTCTAATGCCCCCAATCCCCAGCACTAGGTACCTCTTGTTAATCATTCTCAGTTTTGATCCCTTTGCCCCTCTGTACCTTCCCCTGAACAGCAGTGGTCATAATTCTTATTGGCAAGGGGAAAATTGGCTTCACAGCAGAGTTTTCCAACAGGATACTTCTTCCTATAGCATTGAGGGAGGCATTGGGGGAACACAGTATGCTGAACACAGGGAACTGAAGGATGAGATGAAATTTTTCAGTGCCAGTCTAGTCATCTTCACTGATGGGCCATGCAGTCATCCATGACACTGTTTATTACTGGGAACTGAAGTAACAAAAAAAGCAGTCACTTTGCTGGCTTGTTCACTGTTTCTGTAGATTTTAATCCAGGTTTCTTTATCTATGGCTTCCTATTTCCACTGCTTAGATGTTGCTAATCTTACTTCCCTAGGGATCGTCTAAAACTGACAAATCATATTGTATGTATGTCCACCTCTTTATTATTTCCTGGCATATAGCAAATTTTATTTTCAATTCTTGTATTTTTCATGAAGGGGAAATTCGTTGAAGATTCATTCCTAATTTGCTTTGATTTTCTACTGAAAAACTGAGCCTGTACAGCTGTAAAGCCCCATACAGTTTCACAGCTAAAAAGAAATAAGATTATTCTAGACTAAGGGATAATTTGAAATTGCATTCAATTTAAATTAATTTTAAAAGGTAGCTGGGTTTTTTTTCAATATTTCCCAACAATTACATGATACAAAGAAATTCTCCAAACTTCTGTGAGGTTTCACTGAAATGCATATGGCAAACAAACTTCTCTGCTAAGTAATGCGTGTTTCACCATCAACCTTTGTGAGCTTCAAAGTACTCAATTGTACAATTCATAAGGCAAAATCTGATTTTAATCTTAGTGTACACTCAATCAAACCTTCCACTTCTGATACAATATCTCTGAAGTGATATGAATTTTAAATGAAATTTAAAAAAGCTATTGAATTGCAAAGAATGTGATAGATCGATCACAAAGGGTCATGAGTGTTATTTGAGTTGTAAAACTCAAAGAGTGGTGTTGGAAGGAGAGATTTGTTCACCATCATCTTATGTTTTTGTTGGGTATCCAGTTTTGTGATACTTTTAAGAAGCTCCTCTCATCTGCTTCCTTACATATTTTCCACTTAGCTCTTGTTATATTTGTGAGCTGAGGTTTCATAATTTGTAAAATGTTGCAGTTTGGAAATACTTCCATGTTTACAAGGAAAATTATACAAAGAATGGAAGAATACAACAGTTGAAGTGACTATTATCTGGTTAGATAATATAGGAAGACTCTGACAGCATGTGGTTTTGGATTTAATATATTTTGTTACCTGAGGAAGATTTTTTTTCTTAAATATTTTCCATTGCATCTTCTATCCTTGTGGTATGCTTAGCCAAAAGGATAGAAGATGCAATGAAAAATATTTAAGAAATTATGATATGCTTAACCATGAAGACAGGAAATCCCCCAAACCATAATTAGCATTTAGAAAAGTGTGAAATCTAGTACTACGTGCAACACAAGGTAGAGGAGAGATTTAACAGCCTTGGAGAGATTGTGTCTTCTTTAAGTGTTTTACTACTATTAATTTATCATTAACATGTAATTTTACCCCTTGGAATTCTTGTATGTTCAGTCAGGCATTAAAGTTTTTTTGTTGTTAGCTTTGTGGGTAAAGAAAGGATAGAACAAAACTGCAGAAATGTAATCATGGTCCCATTATCCACATTAAGACCAGATATAACAAAGGCAACTGTAGTTAGGAAGAAGAAAAGCATAAGTATAAAATGGTTACTTTAATTGATTTTACGTTAGCCAACTGTTGTTTGCTTGTGTTTACATCAGTTGTTCTCTAACTTACTTTGAGTTGGTTTCTTTTCTTTTGTTTTTGCTGCTGTGGTTTTTGTTTTTTTTGTGTTTTTTTTTTTTTTTTTTTTTTTAGATTTTAAGGTTGTTTTTTTTTGGGGGGGGGTTGGGTGTTTTTATTCACTTTTTGGAAAGAGACTTTAATCTAAGATGTTACTAATTTGACTTAGAGGGATTTTGGGGGTAGGCGAATCATTATGATTGGTTATCAGGCTAATTTCTTTCATCTACAGCTAGCTACAGATGGGAGATTAATTCATTAATCCCTATGATTTTCCTTTATTACATACAAAGGTGTCTTCATTATCCCACCAGCACATCCATACAGTTAAAAATCATCGTGCATTTGCTAGTTTTTAATTATGAGTTTCCTGTTCTCTGGACTTCTTACATTACTTCATAAGAAACTCCTCGGGAATTTTTGTGTAAGAAGCAGAACACCTACTTTTCTAACTTCTTTCTGTTGCCTTATGAACTTCCTTTTTAACAGTACCTGCGTGGAGAATTCTGAAATAAATTAAGACTTCACAACAATGGATGTTCTGAATCTTCAGTGTAGATTTTGTAGATCTGTTGTTACTTCTCAGTATGTGAAAATTGCAGATTTAGGTTTGTTTTTTGTTTTCCTATGCAAAGAAGGAAAGTCAGTTACCTCCACAGATTTCATCTTTTTAACTGCTCTGTTTATCTGATTTTATCTTTGTGTCAGTCACTTTGTCAAAGACTAAGGCAAGTTAACAAGAAATACTTAACCAAAGGAATGATTTATATCACATAAAGTGAAATGAAACAATTGCTAGGGGAATTTTGACCTAACAACTAGCAAAATATATTTCAACAGACCTTAGAAGGTACAAATTTACTAATTGTCTTAGTCAGGTCTGTGTATAGAAAGCTATGTGGATATTTCAAGACAGGTTATACTACTACACTTTTAAAATTATGTTACTAGGCTAAGTTGGGATGAAGGCAAAATGAGAAGAAGTGTGAAAAATGACAGAGAGAACTCTTTCTCAAAGGCAAAGAGGGCCCTGAAAGAGGGCATCTTTTGTCAGGGGGCTGGTTTTTTAAATTAATTTTTATCTAAAGCAATGTAGAATTGTGTCAAAAAATAAGAGGAAATTAATGTGACAAAGCATTAGGGAAAAGGGAAAAAATATTTTCTGGTAAGATTGAGCATTAGTGTGATGTAGATGGAAGGCTTGTGAAAGAAAGGCAATAAAATTTTTTAGGCATTTCAAAGTGTGGGGACTGAAGTGTGAGAAGAGTATTGAGTGATTTGCAATTACTTAAGTTTTATATAAGTAAAGTGATTGAGCATTCAAAATGAAAATTTAGGCTCAATATTTGCAATATTTTTCTGTTTGCAAAATCTGTTAGAGGTGGGAAAATCTACTCATTGAAAATGTGGGAATATCCTCATTTGATTCATGTGATGATACACTTGATAAAATGCTTGAAAATATAGCATAGAGAAGAAAACTGTGTTGAATGAGGATGTAAGCATCTAATAAATCTTCCAGATTTTTATTCTGACCACAAAATAAAATGTTCACTGAATGAAAATATAGGGTAAGATATTCAAATATCATTTTTCTTGATTAAAAGATTTAGCCTATTAATCATGTTAAAAGAAAATAAACTTCATTATTTCTCTGTCTGAACTTTCTTGAAATTTCAATGCAGTTTTCATCTATTGCTGAACAGGTTTTCCGAGATTTAAAGGAGCTTGGTTTTCCTGTGACAGCTGCAGTCATTTTAATACACAATGTCATGAAAGGACAGTACAATGAAAATATAAAAAGCCAAGCTTGTTGCATATGTATGGCTTGTGAGTAGCTTAAATTAAATTTTGTTGATTTGTGAAGTCTAAAATACAGTTGGGATTACATCAGATTTACCCTTCAACTATTGTAAGGAAAGAGAAGTACATGCTAAATGAAACGTTCTTTAACAAATTTCATCTCTCTACTCCCCCTTTCATGCTGTTTTTTCTCAGTGTCCTACTTTTTAGCTGCAGTTTAGAGTAACTGAGCTATGACATGTAATTTGTATAAAATGCCACAAATTGTGTCATTCATTAACTTTGACAAAATTGCTGGCATTGATTTGAGCAAATGGATTCAATTGTGTCCATGTGACCTCAGTAAATCAAATCAACATTGTTTTATTAGATCCTCAAGAAATTAAATGTTTATAAGATTTTTTTTTTTACTTTATGAATATTCATTAGTTATGTCTGAATATAAAAATTTCAGACAAGGAAAAAAGTATTTTTCTCTAATAGAAAATTTCATTAAATAAAGATCCATTTCTCTTTTCTATATTTTCTGGTATTTGAATTGGCAAGCTATGCTATGGAATTTAGAATAAAAATGGTTTTTGCAGGAAATTTATTTTATTCAAATGCCATTTTTATGGCACATATAAAATTATTTTTTGCACTTTATGTTAAAGTAGTTGGAGGAGCATTAAATGTGAAATGTATTACCAATTATTTTATTGCAATACTTTCAACTACATAAAAATGAGGAAAACTATTTGCTGGTTGTCTTAATTCAGTTAGGAAGCAAAGTGGAAAAAAAAAAAGAAAGGGAAATAGGAATTTAAAAAGAAAAAAATAAAGATGAAAGGTCAGCAAACAAAAATAGCATATGGAAATTATCTGCAGCTTTGGAATATGGTTCTGTTAAATATCAGTGCCTAGAGCTCACATCCCACAGTAAGATCTGGACATACGTGGGTGTTTGTTATATATGTTGCTATCTAACCCAAAGTTGACTTTCAAAGTGAGACAGAAATTCTACTTATTCACTTACTAGAGATCATCACAGTTATAAAAGGTTGTAATATACAGTCAAAGCTTTTGGCTTAGTCCTTCATTCCAGAATATTTCTTGTCCTCTAAATAGGTGAGGAGAAGGAGGTAACGGCAAACCCAGATTATCTTTGAAGACCTTTTGCTGACCTTTTAATTCTTTCATCTGTATTGAACTCTAGCCATAAACTGCCATAACAATGCCATTTATAGTCTCATAGGGCAGTGCTAAATTTTAGGATAGTGGAAATTACTTCACCTAGCTGAAACCGTGAGGAAAGTAAGACATTCATAGGACTCTTTTAGTCCAAAGAAAAATTTACAATGTAAGAGGTCAAATCTATTTTGTTAGATCCCTTAATTGCAAACATGGAAGGGAGGCTAGAGCTACAAAACAGGAAAAAACAGAGTCAGAAACATATTCAAGGCAAAATGGTCAGCAGAACTAATCAGTTGGATCAGTCAGGTCCCACCTGAAGAGAAGAGAAACAGGTATGTCTCCACTTTCACAAGTGCTCTCTTACATGTTCTTCCCTTCCTCAATCTCTCCCTCCCGTACTTATTCTCCCTGTGTATGAGACTGGATTCTGATGTTACTTACCATCTGCTCTGAGTCATTTAGCAGTGGAAGAGATACCACCACAATAAAATATTTGGTTTGACACTTTTGGATGTATTTTATCTTATAAGTGCAATAAAGCTTCTATTATGTCTGACCCACGTCTTTATCTGACCAACTCTGTGTGTTACCATAGCAAAAGGAGATGCTCCTCAGTTAGTGCCTGATCAATATTTGCAGTCCATACACTTTGTAGTTCCACAACAGCCACAGGGTTTCACTTGCATTGTTAGAGGAATATCCCTGGTTATTCTATTTACAGACCTCTTGCCCATGGATTTCCAGTCTCTTTAAATGCACTGAAACTCTCTGTCTAGTTCTCAGGGCAAGAGGTTGTAGAAGTTTGCTGCCTGCAGTGGCAGGAATGATGTACAGGGTGAAAGCAGGGATAAGTTTACCCATTGATATTCCAGGTGAATTGAAGTACTGAAAACCTGAAGGAGAAATGTTTTCTGACGTTAGTTTTGTTGCATTCTGTGCCACTAGAGCATGGTAGTTGGATCAGTGTGCTTCTTTTAAATTTCAAATCACTCTGCCTTTATCAGTATATACCGAACAACTGCTTTTGACTAAATGTTTGCCTGTGACATCTGACAGCATTTGAGCCTTTAAAGGCTATAATCTGATCTGCAGCAGTAAACTCTGTATGCCAAGGCAGATATTGGCTTGTCTGACTTGGTATGAGAGAGTCTGTCCGTTTTGTCCAAAAGTAATAGCGCCAAGTTAAAATACAGTCCGAGGGTTTTTTCAAGGCATCTGCAAAATATTTCTTCATATCTACCATCTTGATTTCTTGAGTGTCTGGGTACAGGACTTTATTAGTGAAGATTCCCAAAAATGTCTTTAGGAAGCTGTCTTCAATAAAATCTTGAAGAAATTAATGTTTTGTCTTTTTGAGAAACAGGGAGATTGCACTGACAAATGAGGGTAAATATTTTGATCCTGATTTTTTTTTTTTTTTTAAATTTCTAGCAGTCTATTCATTGGCATGTAAAGTTTTGAAGTGTTGAAGTATCTTATGATGAGTTTTGAATTTTATGTAGAACTAATAATGTAAGAATTTTAACAAAAGCCTGGAAATGAGGACATATGTGCTTCAAGAGTTTACATAGCAGTTACTGATATTACATGTGCTCTTGATTTAAGCACTTTTTACAGTACATATCTTTTATCAGTGACATGTAAATGTTCCTCCTTATTTAATAAGATGCTGTAAAACATAGGTGTAAACCTATTTCATCAACTTTATAAAAAATGTTTTCAGTGTTTAAAGGAATGGTGAAATTGCACATAGCTGACGCAGTATAACTGCTGTCTTTGAAGACTATGAGCTTCACTTTAGGTTCTAAAATTGCATACATAAGCATGCAATTGATAATCAAAAGAGACACAATTAGTTATTGGAATAGAAAGTTTATTTCATTGCCTAATTTGCCAGCATCCTTTCTCCACTAATTTCTTGATATTTCCTCTTTCCTTTTTGTTTTCTCTCAGACTGGAAGATTAACCATAATTTCCACCAACTGCTCTTTTTATTTTGACAGAATTCCTTTTCTCTAATTTGCCCTTTTATAATACAAGGGGTTTTCCTACCTTAGGGTCTAAAGAGCTCTAATAGCTAAGACAGTAAAAATTACATATAAAAATTTCTTTTAGAGAATTTGTATAGAAAAATTATAGTATTTCACTTTTTGCATTTACCAAAACATCTTTATTTTGACCTTGAGATCTTTTCAAATGTAGACATAACATTCATGTTAATACATATACTGATTACCTTTTGGAATCGTTTTGCAGGTTTTACTTATCTTGTAAAATTTATACTTTTGGTTTTCTGTCTCAGCACTGTCAAAACAGAGGACCACATTTGTAGCACAAATATTTCCATCTACAGTTTCTGATCAAGGAACTCAGCAACCTGAGGACAAAACTGGCATAAGGTGCAATGCTCACTTGAAGAAATCTGGATGTAGAACTCCTTTATATTACCCTCATTAAAATTTGCAGATTGCATTCTTCAGTGTTTTGTAGTACTGGAAACATCATTTATGGCTGAAATTTCTTATACAACAGATATAAACTCTAGAGAGCACTTTTTGTATCCTTTCTGTAAAAAACTTGTCACAGGCTTTCTACAGCAGATTTTTTCCAACTTCATTTTTTCCCTTCTTTCTTTTTCTTTTTAATAGACACTGACAAAATTTGTCAGTTCTATGAATGTTGGATGTTTATTTTCTTATTTGTTTTTAGTTGTTGGGGTTTTTTTTGTTGTTGTTGTTTTGTTTTATTTTTTTGGGTTTTTGGGTTTTTTTCCAACATTCTGAAATAAAGCAATATTTATTTCTGTTGAAGAGGAATATAAGTCTGGTTTGTGAGTATCTTTACAAAATGTAGTCTATTGTTTAGTCAACATAGCAAAGGTAACTTTCACAGAGATTGGTATGCAGAGGCAGCATAATCCTTGTTTGAAATGGAATTGTTAGCAACTATGGCTATGCAGCTGTCATATGAAAAACTGTTTTCTGTTTTTCAAAGATATAGCCATAGACAAAAGTATATTTCAGTAAATAGTGATGAGAGTAAGTCTGTTTGCTCCTCTTCTTGCTAACAATATAGTGCCTGTAAGTTCAAAGATTTTTTCTTGATAGTTTCATTATTCCAAGAGATGAGAAGGATGTCATCAGCAATTAATTCTTGCAAATGTCACAAGAATAAAATATATAAACTTGAAGAAAAAAACATCACAGATACTTTAGCTGTTTAGCTGAAATTGCAATGGTGTGAAGGAGCTGTTGAAAGGGTAAAAAGCAGCTTCACAAAGAAGACTGCCTATAAATAGAGGTTGGCCTAATTCTTACTTATTCTATAGTTGGTTTTTACTGCTTCACAAAATCAGTGGGAAAAAAATCACTCCTTATATCATGCAGCAGCTGAATTAGGAATCTTCTGCTAAAAATTGGGTCTGAACGCACAGAAGACAGCTGGTTCCACTGGACATCAGCACCGGGAAAAGAATTTTTAAACCCCCTTTTTTTCATTTATTTGCTTGAAATGGGAAAATTTATTATGTGTTTATGAAAAAGTAAGCTATTCTAATTCTATGTTATTTGAAAATATATGAACAGCACACAGACAATTTAAGGTATTGTTTTTCAGTGAAGTTAAGATAGAACAATAGACATTGTCTCATGTAAGTGAATTTCTTTGTTCAGTTTACATATTTACACAACAGAAGGAAAGACGCTGCCCCAGCTGTGCTTTATTGTCTCTTACACTTATTGGCAAAATAACAGAAAACTACACCTATGTATCAAGTCATTTAATGTCCTTAAAATTCTGCTTGGCTGAACAACCTCAGGAGTTCTATTTTCCTCAGTTGCAACTCACAAGTTAAACTCAGCTATAGATGTTCAGAACTTAAAATATATCACATTGTTCCCATTCTGTCTTTAATGGAAATGTAATGCACCACAATCTATTTTTATCTTCGAAAGATATCTCAGACAATTATTTTTGGTTTAGATGAATGTATTTGTCTTTCTGTGGCCAGTACCATAAAAAAGGGGAAAAGGCTAATTTATCTGAGTAATTAAAGGCAAACACATTAAATTTAGTAATAGTGACATGAAATAAAGTTTAATTTTATATTATTTGTATCAGATGACTGTGATAATGACAGGAAGAAAAGGTTTGTGGAAGTTATGTGTTCCAATAGAGGACTGGCTTATTCGTTGTTCTTTATCTATATCCACTCTCTTTAAGGTGGGAAATAGACCGTGTTCAAGGGGCAGTTGCTTCACATGTTCAGCACTTAATTACTATAATGTACTGTTTAGGTAGTTTAATAGCCATACATGACCTTGTAGAATGAAAGGTATTTCACCAGGGAGAGCCATTACTTTGCTAGCATTAAAGAGTTTCTTATCATTCCTTGAAGAAAGGAATCTTAGATGTTCATTCTTTTCTCCCAATCTCCCTATTTCCCAATAATTTTCAAGCTATGCCAATTTCAGCCAAATAGAGCAGGAAGTTAGATTTCTGCAGCATTAATTTATAAGAGGTTCCTAAGATGTGGTGGAATAAGCAGGTGAAAGATTTGTAATGCTGGATCTTCCAGAAATGTCTCCAATGGTCTCTAAGCAGAGTGGTACATCTGGCCAAGGGAGCAGAGTGACACATCCCTGGATCCTTCTTGCCCAGTCACTCCACAGCTTCCTGTTAACTCACCTCTCTCGTTGCATGATCTAAGAAATGTGACAGGAAACTCCAGCTGTGATGGATGTTGTAGGATTGGGTACCAGATAATATTATGGTGTGGTTCTGAGATGGAGCTAGTAACAGATGCAGCTTGTTGGGAAATAAATAGATGCAAGATCAGGTTTCATTAAATCCTTTATTTAGATAAATAATGAAGGCCTGGCTACTGGTGATCATTCTGTTTTGGGCTGGCTTTTTTCAACAATTTATTAAAAAAGTAAGCACACTTTATTTGTTTCGCATTATCCAAACTGATTGTTCAAAATTTAATAGTTAAAAATTAGTACCCTAAATTATCTAGTGAATGGGGATACCATGAATAATAAGCCATGAACCATCTCTTTTATAATCATGCATTCAGGCAGTCTTCTGACATAAGTAATAGCATGAAAAGGGTATTTGAGATTAAAGCTCTCATTTTTTTTCATTCAGAGAGGGCTTTTTTACTAAATCTTAATGTGTATTTGCAATTTTGACAACTAGGTTTTTGTCTTTTGCAAACAACTCTGAGCTATTAACTGAATTATGGAAGATAAGACCACCAGCCTCTGACATATATTGTTATAAACAATAAGTACTAGATTTTTTCCCTTGAGAAGAGTCAAAGCTGTTTTGTCTGAAACAAAGCAAATCAGGTTAGTAACTTATTTGTCATTGTTTCACTTTTCAATATAACTGGTTTAGGCTTTACCTAGTTATATCTTCTCTAAGCATATTTTAATACTGATTCTGTGGTTGTTTATGGATGCTGAAATCTTGCATATGCAGGCATTACAAGGATTTATTACTTCAGTCTATGGTAATATTTCCAACATTGTAAAGTCTCTCCTTCATTACATGTTGTATTTCACTCATCACTTTATGAACTAACCCTGGGATATGCTTATTTATTTTATAAAAGATGAAAAGTGGGAACGTAGCTTGCAAAAATAGGCCTTTAAAACCTGATGTGAGCATATATTAGTGAGTGCTAGAATCTTCACCAGTGTTTTGCAACTGAGAAATCTGTGAGCAATTCCACTGATTTGATTCTGAATACTTGCAGAAAATTATCCCAGGATAGTGTACATGTATATACTTGAACAGTGAGTCCTTGTTCAGATAGATGAGAATATATGGAATTTTTTCTATTGTTAAAGTCCATCTTTTGGGCTAAAAATTGGAAAAAACAAGAGTTGTTTTGTTAGCTCGTTTGGGACTGAAACTCTTTTCAACACTTTTTATCACACAAGTTAACACATTTGAAACCTTGTCATCTGGTTGCACTACAACCAAGTGAGAACTAGCACAACGGAGCTAATTCATTTGGATAACAGTGCATATTTTTGCTCCTGAAAATGATGCTTAGCAGCCAAGTTCTAAAAGAACCTGCATAAAGGTTATGACACTTAACAAGATCCAGATCTCTTGACTTTCCTTCCTATTATTCTGCTGGAGAAAGAGAGGCAGAAAAAAACACACTTTACTGCAGAAGTCTTGAAATTCAAGCACATAATTGGAGACATATAGGAGGAAAACACTTCCAATCTTTTCTCATGCAGTCAGGTAAGTGCATCCCTGAATTCAGTGTCTCAAAAGTGGGAATAATATTATTGTGCAAGCTGTAATACAAAGAGCTGTGCGATTTCAGCTATCATAAGAGCATGAAGAAACGCTTTGCTCTGCTTTATGCTGCTTTTTCTTTTGACCGGTTTTATGCCATCATGGGTGCCCCACTTAGTCTAAGAGCATGATTTTCTATCTCATGAAATGAAGGCATTATTTTTTTTTTCCTATTCAAGACTGCGAAATTTAAGCAATTGTGGCTAATCAATAGCAGAGCTGTGAAGCAGTCACACTGTTCAGTCATGGAATAATTATTAGGATAATATGTATATTATGTACCTTCATCAGATCACTTTTGTCCTTGTTCTAAAGAAGAATGTGTACATGCAACAGTGGAAGAGCCACTTAAATCTTTTTCCTCAGAGTCACTATAAGAGTCTGTATTTCCTGTTCCCAAAGCCTATGGGACTCTGAAGATTGAAATGTACATGAAAAGACTGAGGCAGTGTCCAGTTTTTTGTTTGGTTTTAGTTTGGGGTTTTTTGGCTTAAGAGAGAGAAATGTGAAATTGAGCTGTGGAAGGGTTATTTTTGCTTACTGCTCTCCAACCCAGTTTTACATGCCCAAAGGAGTCAATCACAATTTAACTTCTTGTTGTTTCTTGCAGTGAGAACATAATGTGTTTGCTAAACTTAGTTCATATTCTTTATTCTTATTCCTCAAATTTCTGTAAAAATATTTAAAGGTACGCTATTGCTGCTGGGCTCATCTTATGAACTGTATGTGTCTGAACCATCAAAGTCAGGGTATTATAGATTTCATTTTTCATTTATCCATTTTCTTCAGTAGATGATGGAATGGAAGGTTTTCTACTTAAACTGTGGCTAGTATAGCACAAGGGATACTGCTATGTTACAAGCACTCATATTTTATGCAGTTTATTTAGTTTTAGTATTTTGGGAGATTTCCCTAGCTTTTTGTATTTAAGATCTTAAGAGCTAGTGCTGCTACAAACTGGAAAAGCAGGCTATTACTTCTGCACTTAACAGATGGCTTACAAATGTCTTAGTCATATAAAAAGTGATTAGCCTTAAGGATGCTTTCTGTGAGAATTATTTAAACATATTTTACCACTCTACCACCTTTTACCACTTCTGTTGAACTTAAGAATTATACTAAGAAGTTTCTAAAAAGCTTTTCCTTCTAATAACTAAACTTAAATTGCAGATACTCTGTAATTTATACAACAAATGACTCTTCTTTTGACTCATGGTGGTCCCAGTTAAAAAAAACCTATATAAAGAAGGAAGCTTAGCAGTCTGGTTATACGTACAGGAGAAACCCTATCTTTATTTCTTTTCCTGATGATATACAGAACATTTCAGAGGGAGGAAACAGACATAGTTTCTATAAATAATGATTTTTCTTTCCTGATGGAAATTACATTTTTTACACTTGAAAAATAAATGTTTAGAGTACCACAATTAAAGGAATTGCTTTTTATTTACTTCTCTTCTACCATTTCTATTATTTTAATTCATCTACAATACTTTTAGTCCTGTGTCCTGTCTGGACAATTTGATTCTAAATAATTAATGAATATATGAAAGAACAACAAGAATACAATTCATAATAACCACTAATAATGCTTTACATGAAGTTCAGTTCCCCTCAGTTAATATTTTAGACAAAGAAATGCTAAATTATTGCAACAGTATTGGTTGATTACAAATATTCAGACAGCTAATGGGAATGTAAAGTTATTTATGTTTGAGGTTAGTTATATATATATATATATATATATATACATACATAATGGAATGTTTGGGTCTGGCATGTAAGACTGGTATCTTATTATATTGCAGAGATTAACAGGTAAACTATTATCCATTTCAATTCTTCTTTATACCAGTTTTCCAGTTGCCACTAGTATGTCATTGGCAGTATCCCTAAAATTTATGTCAGAAATATCAGATTAAATTTGATGTCTTTACAATTGTTATGTCAAAATGTGATAGGCAGGGTACTGGTTAGCAGTTTAGCAGTGTTTAGAACAAACTTTAATAACCAGTTATTGCAGAGTATCAGCAGTTTAGGTCATTGCCACAGATGCTGTTAGATTTATGCACCCACTTTAATTTCCTTTTCTCCCTGCCATTCTGCCTAAAAATATTTACCAGCATCAGAGTCAGTAAAGATTGCATGATTAAGTGCTTTAAACAATTGAACTGCACACAAATACCAGCAGTTTATTATATGTTTCTGTAAGAAACACAATTTTGCTTATATGAAAAAAGTCAAACAATCTCCACCCCTACAGCACCACACAGAATTATTTTAAGCTGACCCAGTTTCATGTTTGGCTAATATAACCCTGTGGGAAAACAAGGAATTAGACATATATGCACAGGTAAAAGGAAAAACAGCATTTATTTAGAAATAAAGGCCATGTAACTCTGTGGGAGACAATGGTAATCTGACACAGTGCAATCTGAAGATAAATATGAGAAAGCTATGGAGAAAAAAATCTTGCAAATTTTAGAGTTTTTTTCATTTTTACCTCAAATGATATGCTATTGTATGGTTGTACTTCTGATACAAATGAGCTTTCTCAATATTCAGGATACTGAATTCAGAATAGCATTGAGATGCTGAGAGATCCTTTATGGCACAGTTGTTGTATATATTGCAAATAGGAAGAAAACCCCAAGAAACTTTGACAGAATCTCTGTAAGGCAGTTTGTATGTTTTGTAATATGGAGATCCTGTTGTTTCTGTGCCGAGACCATGTACCTGCCTTCAGGGCGGGTTGACCATTTTTCACAAAACATTTTTATCTCTGTGCATTGCTGAGTCATTAAAGCAACCCCTGTGCTAGGCAACGCACCTGCAGCAGTGTTTGGCAGTCAGGCAGCCTTCTAATGTTGCAGGAGGTACAAGCCTCCTGTGATGTGATTCCCCCTGCAGTGAGTGACATTACACCACCACAGCATCTGTAAGGTGATTATCACAGACATATTATCCCTTACATATTTTATGGAATATAATAACAAGATCAATGTCAGTGTCAGAATGAAAACAGAACATGTTCGCATTACTCTTTGTTAGTTATATTGCTGCATCTTAGTGCCTGTTCCTGAATAGTTGAAAAAAACGCAAGTTCACCTGATCTGGCAATTGTACAAATGTCAGCAAGTAATTGACCTTTGTCTGACCTCATCTGCAAAATATGTTCTGTGAGCAAGTCTCTTCTCTTAGCTCTTTTATGATGGGATCCATTGTTTAACTTGAAGCAAAAAAATCTAAGATGTTTTGTCTGTGTGGCATGAAGACTCTACTTGCTCTGTTATTTAATGCAGCAATTTTAGTAGAATTAGTAGGGGCAGAATAATAGTATACTGGCAGGTGATGAGTGGTTTTGGTTTTTTGTTTTTTTTTTAAAAAGTTTTGTTTTAAAAAGTTCAGTCCAATTTTAGCCACTACACTTAGCCTGAGTTTTACATGATCTTCCGATCTCTTCCACTGCAAGTAACACTCTAACTTACATCACAGATATATTTTCTTTTTCATATCTTGATCTAGAATAAAGAATTCTCTGGTGAAGTAGCTTGTCTCAAGGTTGCAAGAGCAGAAGACACTGAGACAAGTATTTTTTTTTTTTTTTCTTTTAATTCATTGGGCATTTTTCCTTATTTCCTTTTTCTTTTCTTTCTCTTTTCAAATTAGATCTAAGTAATCTTGAAAGAAGAGTGGTCTATGAGAAAGATAAATATTAATAACAGATTGGCTGGAAATAAATTTCAGGCAAAACTTTTATGTCTTTTATTTAAATTCATGTCAGAACTTGATAATATACTGACTCAGAGTAGCCAAATACCAAACAGTCTGATGAAAGGAAATCCATACAGCTTCATTTTTTTGTAACCAGTTAATCAGAATTTACTTATCTTGACTGTAGCTTTTATTGCCTAGTGATCATGAACAAATCTTTTAGGTTTCTTAATGTAGTCTTCATCACTTGTTTCATAAGAGCTTATATATTTCAATATATTTTTACATGTACTCAATTATGCTACATGTTTCATAAATGCTAGTTCTGTTTCAAGCATTACTAATTTGTGCTATATTTATTTAGGAAAACTTGTAGCTATTGCGTTTATCCAATTTTAACATTATGCAAAGTAGAAAGTGAAGTTATGTTGAGGTCATACTTCTGTCACTCTAAATTGCTATTTTGAAAAGTTATATTTCTTAAGAATTTTATTCAACTGCAGAGATACCTTCAGGTGAAACTCATCATTCAAGTAGGAAAGCCTTTGTAAAAATAATTTTTGAAAACAACTTCTAAAATGGCAATTTAATAAATAAAGAAAGCTGAAAGCTGGAGGACAGCTTAACAGTCAATGGAAAAATCTTTGGGCTGATGAAGTCTAATTCTTCCTCATGACAAGCTCAGCCCCTCTGATGCTTTCAATTTGTTTTTATCCTGAGGTAAATGAGCACGCCAAGGTCAGCTGGTGTTCCTGCATAAAAGTATTTGGCAGGGAAAGAAATGTTATAACTTGATTTCTCTCTGCATGGCAAAAACTATTTGTCCTACAGAACATCTGCAGAGGAAGGTTCAGTATAAGTGGCTAAAAATAATTATGTAGTTGGGTTTTTTGTAAAGTCATCAGTAGCTTTTGAAGACCTTTGCATTTTGCTAGATCACTATTTGTTTTCAAATGTAATCTATATAGAATAGGCCAAACTACTAGAACTCTTCCAGAAGGCTAATTCCAATTCTGTTTTCCACTTCTAAATCGCTGTCCTGATACAGCCATTCTTAATTTTTTTCCCCAAAATATATGTTTTGAATGGTATAACTTTTTTTGGTTCTTTCCTATTAAGTTTTAGAAGAGTGAAACAATTTCCCCTGAAGTACAGATACATTGAATATGCTAAGAAAATTGTACTTTAGGGTTTCCCCAAATAAAACATTAATTTAAATGACTGAGGAACAGGGATGAAAATATTTGTCTCTAAAAGTCTGGAAGAAAAGCAGGTATAATGCAACATATGCTTGATATAGAGTTACAAATTTCTTTGATATTGATACAGTCATGCTCAACATTTTCACTGCCTTAACTACTACTTTTAGACATCCAGCGTTGTACAGGCAATGTGAAAAAACACTGCAGTATAAAGACTTTTCTGCACATATTGTTTTCTCAGATCAAAAGATCTAGACAGGATTTTCATATAAAAGAGATTATGTTTTGTATGCACAGTCTGTGTAACTTTCTAATAATAATTTTAAAGTAGATTTATTTTCTGTGATGGGATGCCTACTGTAGGATATCAGGCCAACACTTCTGTTTTAGCCTATATGGTGTCTATTAAAAAGTTTTATATACACCTTTAACAAAATGGGGAAAAAATGTTTGCAATTCGTAAACCTAATTAGTGAAGATTAAAGATTTTTCATTTCAGTTATTTATACTGATTGTGATTTCAATCTTCCATAACCATAATATTTTTAATAAAGCCCTAGAATAATACAAAAATACTATTTTCAATATGCTGTTTTCTTTTCTTAGAATTTTAATGAATTTTATATTTTCTAAAGGAGCTTACTTACAGAAATTCTGAAAGTAACCACTCTCTGCCAAAGTATTTACATATGCACACATGATTAGAGAAAAATTTTTTGCTTTCAGAGATCAGTTACATGAGGGAACATTTTATGGATTAAGTAATAAAGTTTTAGGATTTTTAGATTTAAATAATAAATATTGCTAGGGGTCTGACTATTCCTAATTAACCATTCCTTTTGTTCAACAATGATTTTGAGGACCAAGATAAAAGCTTTTTTTTTTTTAGTTTTATTTTTTTACACACTGATGAAAAAGGATTGAAACTTCTAGCATGTTTGCATCCAAAATATACTTTACCTTTAGTTCTATCAATGTAAATTAAATATATGTGTTTTGAATAGTCTTGATACATTTTTTGTACATATCTTGAGTAACACTTTAAAAAAAAATTGATCTTCTTCACTTACAGACAAATACAATCTGTTAAAAGCAACAGAGTTGTTTTGACAGTCATTCTGATCAAATGGGGGAGGGGAGCCAAGTAAAACAGAAGGAGAGAGAGCTATGTACTTCATTGTATAGCTCTGTTATTCCATTTATTTTAGATTTTACTGGAAAAAACCAAGTGCAATTCACTACATTTTGCCTTTTTAAGGTTTGCATAACCAAAGATTTTTAGTCATATATCTATGATGCTTTCTAGCGTGAATCAAAAAATAGTCTTCTCCATACAGTAGTAAGATGTTCACACTCTTTTCTGGTGGGAAAAGTAACTTACCCTATTTTAAACCAGAGAGGTAAAGATCTGGACCTGTGATGTCAATGTTCTTTTAAAAAATGTCAACCAGTATATGAATTTCACAGTATTTTAAAAGCTGAATTGTATGAGACACTGAGTTTCTGAGTTTGTTCTCTGTCCTTTAGAAATTTTCTTTTGCTTGGATCTTTAAAAAAAAAACAAAACAATCTCATGGGATCTTGTATATTTAAAACAGGTAAAATAAACTGAAGGGTTATAGTCAATATGAATCCTGACTGTGCATTGTCAGTATTTTCAGCTAGTATTAAGGTTTTATTATTTGAGTCATTATCAGCAGATTTTTTAGTTTTTGTGTACTTCAGATTCGTTTGAATTCAACAAAAATGTAAAGCTTATGTATTTCATGGCAATTATGCCTTCCCTGTAGCGTACTAGGATATGTCTGTACATAAAGAATAGGAAGTTTTCTTTACTAAAATACTTTTTTTCTAGTTCATTCGTACTCAATATTTATGTATTGTTTGCCTTTCTTGTTACGTATGATGCTCAGGAACTGTGTGGCAATTTTATGTAAGTATGCTTATGGTTTCTATATGGTTTAATCTGGATGGCGAAGACTGACATAGGCCTCTCCAGAGTGCACTCTTTCACCTTTCTAGTGAAATATTCAGTAATATAGACTATCTCAAGTGATCCTTTCATCACCCTGGAAGTTCACAGATATAACATTTAATATGAATTTTTAATTAGCTTTTTGTCTGGGTTGATAGTACAACAGATTAGAATTTACATTTAGTGATGTTTACTACAAAACCAGAGGTGATTCTGTGCTTACTCAGCAAGATATGATTCAATAAACAGGGGAAAAAAAGATACTAAACTCCCGGGAAATTTTCTTTTCTTCTTTGTATACATACAGATAAAGAGAGAAATAGCATATCTGCCCCATATGCAGAGGTACAATGAAGCTTTCTCATACATGTTTATGGTGTCTCTCTTCATTCAGATGAAAATGTTTCGTTAGCTTTATAGAGCGTAAAGTTGAAAAGAACACAAAGGATGAAAAAGCAACCCAAAAAAAATTTTAAAACACCCCCATTTTATTATATTTCTGTATAAACCTACACTTGATTTGCACCTTAAGAGCTGTGCAGAATTCAGGTTCCCAAGAAAATATATATATTAACAGAAGGAGGTTCAGATTTAGAAAGCGTGAGAAAGATGCTTCAATTCATGGAACAACCTCTGTATGTTGTTTTGGAGAGGAGTTAATTAACTAAAGATACGATAAAACTGGGAAAAATTATTATTGACCCTGGGAGTGTAGACGGTGACTATATATGAAACTCACAAGTAGGTAATTTTTAAAACTAAACCTAGGTCCTTCACACAATAGGGAGGTCATGTGTAGAACTCCATATCACAGACTGTAGTGGATACAGAACATTTGTATGGTGTAAATGGCATTTTAAAATGGGACAGGTTATTTTAAAAATTAAGAGGATATAAGAATTGTTAATATTTAGATACAACTAACCAATACTAATTAAAGAACCCAGTGTTATGTTTAATTTTACACACCAGATAATATTTCCAGAAAATAATTGCAAACTAACTGAGTTTTTGAGGAATAATTACTCTCTGTCTTGAGAATTATCTGGAATAACAATTCCTTTGATATCCATATTTTCACAAGAACGAAAAAGTGAACTCCCTGAACTTTCTGTGCATTGCGTTAGTATATTCCTACACAAACTGTGGCGAATTAGTTTTCTTATTCTTTTATATAGGAACCATAATTAGCACAGAGTTAGTATAGAGGAGTAATGTTTCTTTGATGTTGGCTTCTATCATATCTATCTGGAAAATAAAGAAATTTATTTTTGCTGCCAAAGGTTGTAATTCAGTCAAAGTCATCTTTATTTGCAAAGACAGGTTGCTGCCATGTAGAAAGAAGTGTGAATACTTGTACAGTAATTCTATTTTATCCCCCAACTTTACCAAAGGATATGAGCTGTGCTATGCTAGCCCTTGATATATGGTCCAAGAATATAGCACAGGCATTAGTAGATGGCAGTCAGCTCAAGGCATTTTGTATTACCTGTCATAAATGCTGGGGGGTTTGTAAGTGTTTGTTACAAAGCATTGGTTCTCCTTTCCTCTGATGATGTTCTTGGGGAGACATTGGAACAGGGTAGAAGCAAGTTGAAATTATGATTTCCGAAACAAGGCATATGTCTAGAGAGCAGTACAGTGCTACTTCTCCTCAGCTTTTGATACAAAGCCTCTGTTTCATTATAAATATATACAATAATACACTTTAATTCTTTGAAGGGACAAAATGTTTTTATCATTTCTGTCAGTGCAAAGCAATTTGCATTGTTCTAGATCATTATGCTCAATCCAAGCCTGTGTTTTGGGTTTGTTGTCAACACTTTTGCAGATACTGGGTTTTGGAAAGAAACACTTATGAAAGATTGATTCTCAGAGTACTCATGGAATGAGAGGAAAGTGAGTACTGTCTTCTCTAGAACACAAAAAGGGAATGCTTACTAAGTCGAAAGTCAAGTACAGGATCATGGTTACCATATGGCCCACTCTCTGTTGTTGCTAAGAAAACAGAGGAAGTTAGTTCAGTTTCCTCGTTGGCATATGTGTCTGTCTGTGTTTGGTAAGGAAAAAGGGAAAAAAAGAAAAAATAGAGGATATAAGAAATTAGAAAATGTTGGCTGAACTTCTGAAACTGAAGCATATGACAGAGAGGAAGGGAAGGGCGTAGCTATGCAGAAACAAAATAGAAAAACTAAGCAACCAACACTTGGGAGAGCTTTCACATATCCCTTTCTATTCTGCATTAGGGATGGGAAGGTGAAAAAAGTGATTAGAGGACCACTCTGCTCTCTCACAACAAAAAACCCTAGAGGAATTATCTGGAATTCAGGGACCTCCTATATTGGAGGTTGTATTCTTTTTCTGAAAGGGCATTCTGACCATTGCTTGAAAAATAAGTGATAACTTTTTATAATCCGCATTTATGCTTCTGTGAATGTGCTGCTGTTCTGAGTTTACACCCAGCGTGAAAAAATAGATTAAAAACATCTGGTCTGTAATTTCCAATTTGTAATGAGTAGTTCCTAATGTTATTATAAGGGATTTCCTTCTCCTCCCCTTTGTGCATGAACATTTTATTATATGCAGCATGGGGTCTCTTCTTACTCTAATCTGTGCATACAGTTACAATTAAAGTTAATAGTGATTCCCAGGGTGGAGTAGAAGAAAATACACCACACAAATTTAATTTCTGTTACTTCAGATCCAGATATTGAGGTGATAGAGTCTAGTCATTTCCATGATATTTCAGACTTACAGATTACAAATGCTGCAATATGTTGACATCTTTGTTTGGAGGGCCATTTTTTTTTAGTGCAGATGTTACTAGTTTCACTCCCTTTGTACCTCCTAGCAACCCCTTTTTTTTTTTTTTTTTTTTT